>JBBPCZ010000001.1:41095812-41108786 GCA_037974445.1 Brycinus macrolepidotus | reverse complement strand
CACAGGTTTGGTTCCAGATTTCTGCTCGATGCCTCCAGTCATTGTGTGGATTTATAAAGTTCCGTAAGCAACACACCGAATTTAATCTAATGAAGTAAAAAGAGCCAAACCAGGTATTTGATGCAAGCTACAAATAATACTGGGCTTCCATGAGGAAGGAGGTCTGGAAATGGTCAAGCAAACGCTTTGCCACACATGAAACTATGGTTTACTGTATTAATGTTATTTGTATTTATTGTGATATTAGTGTTTTGACACTAACTTAACACTGCTGCCCAGTAGGAAACAGTTTTTAATTATAATTTTCTCGGGTGCCTAAGACTTTTGCACAGTACTGTAAGTAAATGTCTTGGTGTTTGTGAAATCATAAATAGTATAAAATGCTACACAGCCTTGATAGATCATAAATAGATGACTGAATCAGCCTGGACCACACTAGGGACGTTTAATTTGTTCAAACCACTTTTTGTGCTAGCTATAATAGTCTAGACAGATGTTCTAATCAAACAGGAGTGTAGTCATTGGTTCCTGTTTAATTGTACTTTGTCAGGAAGGTGAGATAATGCTTGAACACATCCTTTATGGCAACATTATGAGTCAAGTTTTAGTTAAGAAACACAATTTGCTGCATTTTGTTTAAGTATTAGTTGTTTAACTTGAGCAGAAAAAGAAAATGATGACACTTGCTGTTATAATGATCCACTTTTATTACAACAGGACATGTATATACATTAAAAGACAGTACAAATGTATGACTGAGGGGAGGATTGCTGGCTTAGAAGCACTTCCTGTGGACAATAGAGGGGCCTGCCTCATCATACTCCTGCTTGGTGATCCACATCTGCTGGAAGGTGGACAGGGAGGCCAGGATGGAGCCACCGATCCAGACGGAGTACTTACGCTCAGGGGGAGCAATGATCTGGTGGAGAAGAAGGTTTTGTTGGTTACGGATAATGTTTATGTTGTGGATAAAATATTTTTATCACTGATCTTGAACTACACTTTCTCATGAAAATCTCATTAAAAGAAATTCTTCCCTGTTTGACTTTAAAGTGTAAAAGCAACTACCCTCAGTGGACTACCTTTTAATGAGGTACCTTAACTTTTAATTAGGTACCTTAACTAATTAGAACAATACTGTCTGGTCTATATAAGCTTTTATTTATTGTTAGCATCAGTAGGCCAAGTGCTTCTCACCTTGATTTTCATGGTGCTGGGGGCCAGAGCAGTGATCTCCTTCTGCATACGGTCAGCAATACCAGGGTACATGGTGGTACCACCAGAGAGGACGTTGTTGGCGTACAGGTCCTTGCGGATGTCAATGTCGCACTTCATGATGCTGTTGTATGCAGTCTCATGGATGCCAGCAGACTCCATACCTGAGGTTTGAGGAGATTTAAGTTAAGAAACACAGGGAACAAACCCTACAAGTGATGAATTTTCACAAACTCTGAAGTGTGCAAAGCAAGCTATCTTGAGAGATTTGTTACTCACCAATGAAGGAAGGCTGGAAGAGGGTCTCGGGGCAGCGGAAACGCTCATTACCAATGGTGATGACCTGACCATCGGGAAGCTCATAGCTCTTCTCCAGGGAGGAGGAGGAGGCAGCGGTAGCCATCTCATTCTCAAAGTCCAG
This sequence comes from Brycinus macrolepidotus, assembly GCA_037974445.1. Lineage (NCBI taxonomy): Eukaryota > Metazoa > Chordata > Actinopteri > Characiformes > Alestidae > Brycinus > Brycinus macrolepidotus. The sequence continues at coordinate 41,107,150 of JBBPCZ010000001.1, read as the reverse complement.
AGCCACGTAGCACAGCTTCTCCTTGATGTCACGCACGATCTCACGCTCAGCTGAGAGGAGCAAGTTTCAGAGAATAGATGTGAAATAAATGTACAGCCTCTGTTGGAAACCATTCAAAGCTTTCTTAGTAAAACTGGCGGCCTAATGGTCACTTAAACTGTGATCAGACTGTTACTCAGTGGGTAATCTAGTAGGCCAGTTAACATCCTAATACTGTCATTTTCCCCTTGATTAGTGCATTTTATCCCCCTGCTCTAAGGAGGCAGTCTCTAAGGGAGCATGTACAATAGTTCTTTGCACTATGACTTACCGGTTGTGACGAAAGAGTAGCCTCTCTCAGTCAGGATCTTCATCAGGTAGTCAGTCAGGTCACGACCGGCCAGATCCAGACGCATGATGGCGTGAGGAAGAGCGTAACCCTCATAGATGGGGACGTTGTGGGTCACACCATCACCGGAGTCCAGCACAATACCTGTAGGGGGCAGCCTTCAGTCAGTTGCCATTTACAAGCCCCTAAGAGAATGTGGCACATCATAAATGAGCAATGCTGATGACATCAGTGGCCACAGGTGGAGCTTTCACCCCAGAAAGTTAGGGATTACTGCTGATCCTCTGCGATGCACCACTCGTTTATCTTGCTGTCTGGCAAATAAACTGCATTGCATATCTAATTGTGCTATGTATAACTCAATGGAGATAACGTTTTCAATTTCTAGTATGATGAGAACTTAAAATGGACTGGGATTTAGTTCCCTGACTGCTCTACACTGCTTATACAATTTTATCCAAACTGTAGGATTCCTCGCAATTAAGACAAAAGAATACGGTCTATCTTAACGTTGCCCTCAGTCGTTGATATAATATATGTCACTAAGATTCATAATGAAAACAATTAGGCATCTGATAACAATATGTCTTGAACTGTCTAGATGTGTTAGTTCTAATACTGACCAGTGGTACGGCCGGAGGCGTAGAGGGACAGGACAGCCTGGATGGCCACGTACATGGCAGGGACGTTGAAGGTCTCAAACATGATCTGCAAGTGGAGATCAGATGAGCGTTATTGTTAGTGCAGCTGCGTTAGTACATGTACTTTGATACACAGAGTGAATGTTTCGGGAATGGTTCATGGAGGTCTGAGTACCTGGGTCATCTTCTCCCTGTTGGCCTTGGGGTTAAGGGGGGCCTCAGTGAGCAGGGTGGGGTGCTCCTCAGGGGCCACACGGAGCTCATTGTAGAAGGTGTGGTGCCAAATCTGAAGGGAAATGATAAGCATTTATCCATCACAGTCCCACTAAAGTGACCAAATTATGAACATGCATCAAACAATATTACTCTTTCGCACATACGCATTATATTTACACTAAATGTGAAATGTTTCCCTTCACTTTTGAGCTATGACAGTGCACAGAAAAGTAAAAGACCGATCTGATTCCTCACCTTCTCCATGTCGTCCCAGTTGGTGATGATGCCGTGCTCGATGGGGTACTTCAGAGTCAGAATACCCCTCTTGCTCTGGGCCTCATCACCGACGTAGCTGTCTTTCTGACCCATACCCACCATCACACCCTGTGAGAGAAAAAGAAAGTGACATTAATTTCACACTATATGTTCAGTGGCTAGCAGTCCTGAACTAGTAAAGAATATGTGTGACAAAGACACCTGGTCTAGTGCTTCTATTTTTACCACAAATACATTGACTAATGCAACCAGAGGTGGTAGAAGTACAATATTCCTCACTGAAGCAAAATTTACTCTGCTAAAAAGGTGAAATGGAGAAATTTGCAAATAAATGTGTACCTCTGTCTGACTTTAAGTCCTTTTAGGTTTGACTGGCTATGAATTTGATGAATAATCAGTCAAATGTCTTTAGCACAGGAAACACTTCATTCTAATGTTTATTATGCATCAGTACACTAAAGAAGTTACCATATTTTGTTACTTCCCACCTCTGAATACATTACCGAATACGCCATACACTACTTCATTGTATAAAATGATTCTTATAAGATGCTCCTTCTTTATAACTTACAGTATACTATAGGTTTCAGGCCATTAGTAGAAAGTGTTAAATATTATTCCATAATGACTGAAAAAGATGTATAACACTGAGAATGAAGTTCTAATAAGAATAAAATCCAAAATTCCTCATATTTGAAAAATGGTAATCAAATCTCTGGCAGCGAACTTCTCAATAAATTGTTCTAAATAGATCATTACTCGTTTAATATCTTTTTCATGTTCCCAAAATACTTTTGTGCTTATAGTATATTAATCCACACTGCACAAGTTATCATTTGTCACATTAATATTAGCAGTTAATTTAACAAGTGATTCAAATTGTTTTAATGGTGAATGCAAATGTGAAAAGACGTTGAATATTATTTTACAGAAGCTGGTGTGCACCTGGTGGCGGGGCCTTCCAACAATGGAAGGGAAGACAGCACGTGGAGCGTCATCTCCGGCAAATCCAGCCTTGACCAAGCCAGAGCCGTTGTCGCACACAAGGGCGGTAGTCTCCTCGTCGTCACACATGGTTGGTTTCTGGGATGGTCTGGGATGGGGGAAAAAACATGGTTATGAAAAGAATGACATGTCGCAGTGTGGTGGTTTATGTGCAGTGTATGTATGTAAATGATAACAGGAACAAGGCTTACATGCTGCACTTCTAATGTCTCTATGTCTCATGTATGCTTATTTTCTGTTTAGCTTTAGGTCAGTTTTAAAGAGCACTCACTGTTGGTGTTAAATATCACACTGCAGATATGCAACGTCTGATCTAGAGAATTGGAGAAATCCAACTAATTTGAATTCAAGTTTGCTAAATGGCTTATACTCCCTTAAATGTCTTTTCACCCCAAGCCCTGCTGAAAGGTTACTGAAACTGTATCTGCCAAAGTGCCAAAGTGTTTCAAGAGATTTCCAGCCTGTTAATGTAGAGCCAAAAAAGGGGCCACCCTGGAGCCCGGTGGTCTATTTTAAGCCCCTTCCCTCTTGCTGTCAAAAGCCCATATGGGTTCTCACTGCCCCCCATATGAGGTTGGGGCCTGTCCAGGATCCGGTCAGGTTTCAGCTGCCATCACATTACAACACCTCAGTTTACGGCATGGCTTCTTGCCCCCTAATCCGTAATGGCTTCATTCATGAGATGCTGTGCTGTACAGAGTACATTTGTAATGACGGTATAGCTCATCTAGTTCCTGTCTTTTGAAGGGAACCCAAAAGGCATTAACTCTTAGGAGCTCTGAGATTATGGTTACATGGTCTTCCAAAATCGCTCTTCTTAAGATCCTACTAAAAGTACAGTAGTTCTCCTTCAAGATCTGACAAGATAACACCAATGGCAAGAGAAGAAACTTGTTCCTGCTTCTTGACATCTATGCCTTTTCAAATGTCCTGACTTCTTCCTTTACACAACAGGAAACTCTTGTCTACCCATCTAATCACCACACCAATAATGCCTGAGTAATAATTTGTCAGCAGATCATGGACCCTACCATTCTCACTACTTTAGACCCAATAGTAGCGTACACTCACCAAGTTGTTTCGCAAGACTGATGCTTCCACTGGGACAAAGTGGTCGAGCAAAGAGTTCCCCTTAAATAAGACCCAAGCAAAGGGGGTTGGGGCGGAGCATCGAGTTCACAGAAGCCCAAATAAGAACAGTCGAAAAAAAAGAGATAAAACCCTCCCGCAATGGATCCATCTTGATGGGACGAAGCAATCGGATCCCTCCAAAATGTAGCAGCACTTCCTTGGAAATAGCAGCTCCCCAGTAATAAAAATCCATATGGTTGGATGCCAAGTGCTTTTCTTAGCTTTGCTTAACGTTCGTCAGGTTTTATGAAGCCATCTTGATGTGTACAGTGCATGTATTTAAATATAACAGCATAATTTAATGCATTTATTCTAGTGTTATCTATTGTGGCCCTTCCAACAAGTTTCTCTGATTTTCCCTTAAACATTAAATGAACAAAGAGACATTATAATCTTTTATTAAATTCTCATTGAATCCTCCCCAAAAGTATGCATTCTGTGCATTCAATGACTTCATTTCAGTTAAATTCAATTGAACTGAATTCAGTTCAGTTCAGTTCAGTTCAGTTAAATTCAGTTTAGTATGGTTCAGTTTACTTCATTTCAGTTCTCTTAACTTCAATGTATTATTATTATTATTATTATTATTATTTTATTATTATTATAATTTGCATTGTGCTTTTAACATCTGCTACACCAAGCAGCTCCACAGAAATCCAGATCCAGCCTCCTAATCTGCAACCCAAAGGCGGCAAAACTGCCTAAGAGGCATAATGAAGAAACCTGGAGACAAATCAAGACTCATATGGGGAACCCATCCTCCTTCAGGCCACACCAGATAATAGAATTAAGATACAATTCAGATGGTGAACAGCATTAATAACTGATTTCTCCTTAAATGGACAATCAGGGAGGTGGGCCCAGACATAGGCTCACCATCCTGTTATCAGGGCAGGGCAGCATAAAATGACAATCCAGTCTATGATAGGTGCTTAAGGAGACAGACATTCAACACGCTGCACTCTCCAGCCAGACGGGATACTGTATATGTCAGTAGGCCAACTTACTGGCATGCGGGCTGGAGCCCTAAACATGGAGAACAGTGTGGACAGTGTGGGATGGGGGAGTGTACAACACCCACTTAGCTCCTTTTCCCCAAGCAGCATCCTGATTGGCTGGATGGTAGCGGTAGCTAGATCCTGATTGGCTAAATTCTCTCCTTTTAGGGTCATGGTGGGAAACAGGTGTTGTAAATGTGCTCACACTTAATGCAGCATAGAATTGAGTGTGAGAACAGGCCTCCTTATTAGTGCTGACCCTTACAACCCCAATTCTGCTCCCCCTACAAGGACATTTCAGGTTTCTACTGTCAGTATAGGCCGTTGGGGGTTGGATGAATGAAGGCGTGATAAATAAATTCATTCCTGCCCAAGACCATTTGGCTCGACACATGAGTCAGTCTACACCTGGGGAGGTTCTGACAGCCTTTACATTGAGGCTCTGAGCTGCATAACATTTTATTGGTTAATAGTAGTCTGTCATTGCTTTAATACTACTTTACACTTTTTTTGCTTTTCTATAGAACAGATGGAACAATACAGGCATTTAAGAATGGTCTCTAATGTGGTAATCCTGAGAGACACAGAGTTAACATGACATTATGAAACGGTTAAAAAAAGTTTTAGATGTGTTCAGAATGATTCTAAATGTCTGAGAAAGCTGTAAAGTATCAAGAATTAAATTATAATGAAGTTAACATGAATTTATAGTGTTTACTGGACAACGTGTGTAAATTATGAATATTGTTTAGAATTAAATAAATACATTAAATGTCATTAAACATAGAATTATTTAATAACTCATTGAAATGTCGAATAAAACATCTAAAAATATCTTTTTGTAATCTATCTATCTATCTGCCTGTCTGTCTGTCTGTCTGTCTGTCTGTCTGTCTGTTTGTCTGCAGTCTTATGCAAAAGTTTGGGCACACCGTATTCAAATGTCGTTAATTTTCTAAGTGTAAATAAGTGCACACCCCCCACATAGAACATACTTCCGCACGCTTTAATGCAAACTTACTGTTTATGTGGCCAGTGCAAAGGTTATAGCACGCTTTATATTTTGTAATTTATTTTTCCTCAACGCATTTAACTCAGCACAGAAATAGACTGTAAATGATAATACTACACTTAGTTGTACGTTTACTTTTTGATGTTTAGCTCAAATAATTTAAACTTGTAGAAGAGAAATGTGTAAGTTAATGTGTATTTATTTAGTAAAACTGAGAGAATCTCAAAACGTCAGTGTGTTACAGTGTAGAAATTGTGCACTAAATTATTTAGGTGTATTACTTGTTAAGGATGTGTACTTATCTTCACCCATAGTTTGATCACAGGTTTTCAAACTTGTCTGTCTGTCTCTCTCTTTGAGAGAAAACCTCTGACTGAGATGTTCTTCTTAGAGCTCTGGGTAAATGTGAAAAGACTAAAACATGCCTCACAGATATCATCTTCCAGCCTTTGGCAGATGTTGAGGTCCATGTGCTTCCATGACAGCATGACAGCACGGCAGCCCATCAGTAAATCATACAGAGCTATAAGTGGATCACTGTCAAAATAACTTTATAGCTCAGTTTTAGCCTAATGAGAATCACAGAGTCAGACATTGACTGCAGTTTGTCGAACATATCGGGTATCGTCCTGTCACAGTTTGATAATGACAGTACATGTATATGCTCCACAGGCCTCAGGTGGTTGGGAGATGCATTACTATATTTAGCCTCTTTGCACTCTATCTCCAGAGATAGAAGGTGAGTAGAACTGTCCAGTTTGAATGGAGATTATAGGCTGACCAACCACAAAAGGCTGACTATCCACTTGATATGATTACATAAACTGAGCAGAACACTAGAAGAGGACGAATACATTTAATAAATAAATACATAAAAAAATAAAGTCACATAAATAAAAAAGTTTGTGTGAAGAATAAAAATAATTAACACAAGGGAGCAACTAAACTGTCAATGTAAATAAAAGAAATAAATTAAATGTGAATCAGCGAAAAGCAGTGTATATTCATTATAACTGATTTCTTGGTTCTTTTTTGGAATTAAGAATCATATTAGGGAATAATTCTCTGCTAATATAATGTTGAGATAAACATAGACAGACAGACAGACAGACAGACAGATAGATAGATAGATAGATAGATAGATAGATAGATAGATAGATAGATAGATAGATAAAGAAGAAATGAAAACTACTCATGAGGCCCTGTGTGCCCATCCTGCCTATATCTATACCTTTTACAGCCAGAAGTGTCCCTGAAGTTCATTATGGGTTTAATAGGTTAAATATGTGTGAGGAGCGGATTTGTGCAGCAGAATACCCCCAACATAGACTAATGGCCTTGTTATATTTATCTACTGGCTAATATGTACTTATATGTGCAACATATGCAACTTTTATTATGAAAACAATACCCAAATTTCTGTCTTTTGTTAGTTTGAATATCTTGACTGATCAGTCGCTCTAATTTAAACTTCTTTGCACAAGAGCGCCACCTCGTGTCAGTATTAGTATATTACATTTACTTACATAGATCATTATACATATTTACACCTTATAGCAATTTGTATGCGCGATAAAAATTGCTCGTGAACGACTGTTGTCTGACATCTTATTTTTGATGCTATTAAGAACGGAAAAAAGGAGAACTTAGGTCTGCTGCCAGATTGTTTCTAAAAGGCCTGGAAGAGAAACAGAGGAGCCGTAAAACCTAAAAATGTACTTAAATATTTAAATGGAATTGAGCATTTCAAATTTAACACACTTTCACTGTATCCGTGATAAAAACAATCAACAGTTTCCTGTTTCAGACTCAGTACTCAGATTGCGCATTCGGTCTGACACGTACACTACATGGACAAAAGCACCTGACCATTGCACCAACAGGGACTTTAATGACATTGTATTCAAACACATAGACTTTAATATGGAGTTGGTCCCCCATTGCAGCTATAACAGCTTCCACTCTTCTTGTGAGCCTTTCCACAAGATTTTGGAGTTTCCGTGGGAATTTGTGCCCATTCATTCTGTAGAGGATTTATGAGGTCAGGCACTGATGTCGGATGAGAAGGCCTGGGTCACAATCTCCGTTCCAGTTCATCCTAAAGGTGTTGGATGGGGTAGAGGTCAGGGCTCTGTTCGGGCCAGTCAAGTTCTTCCACACCAAACTCATCCAACCATGTCTTTATGGACCTTGATTTGTGCACTGGGGCACAGTCATGTTGGAATAGAAAAGGTTCTTCCCCAAACTGTGTCCACAAAGTTGGAGGCATGGCGTTGTCCAAAATGTCTTGATCTGCTGAAGCATTAAGATTGACCTTCACAGGAAGTAAGGTTTCTTGAAAATCACACTGCTGAATGCATCATTCTTTAGAATCAGTCCAAATCAATCAGACCTTTTGGAGCATCTCTGAATGGTGTTTATGGTGATGCACCTAAATTTCAGAACACAGTTCTAACACTAATACAACATATGGACAAATGTATTGGGACACCGGTTTTTCAGGGTTTGGGCTAGGCCCCTTATTTACAGTGAAGGGCAATCTTAATGGTTCAGCATACCAAGACATTTTGGACAATATCATGATTCTAACTTTGTGGACACAGTTTGGGGAAGGTCCTTTTCTATTTCAGCTTGACTGTGCCCCAGTGCACAAATCAAGCTCCATAAAGACATGGTTGGATGAGTTCGGTGTGGAAGAACTTGACTAGCCCGCGCAGAGCCCTGACCTCAACCCCATCCAACACCTTTGGGATGAACTGGAACGGAGACTGCGAGCCAGGCCTTCTCGTCCAACATCAGTCCCTGACCTCATAAATGCTCTACAGAATGAATGGGGACTAATTCCTACAGAAACACAAAACCAAAACCTTGTGAAATATCTTCCAAGAGGAGTGGAAGCTGTACCGCTGCAAAGGGGGACCAACTCCATATTAAAGTCTATGTATTTGAATGCAGTGTCATTAAAATCCCTCTTGGTGTAATAGTCAGGCGTCCCAATACTTTTGTCCATATAGTGTGTTTCACAGTTTAACCTCCTATGAGGACACACCGGAACACGTTTTCTGTGTTTTCTCGCTCCATTAGTAAGATTCACATACTGAACTAAATCTTATTGTACGAGATTAAGATAAAGTTCCACTTTCCCTACATATCGTAATATTTTAAAGGATGAATTTATTAATTTAAATTTATGACTTAAGAGTCTTCGCTGCTACGTCACTGGTGCGACGAGCTGGCATGGCGACTGTCTGACTCCAGCGTGAGGGTCTGTTGTGGTCGCTGCATGACGCTTTCTTCTGACTTTTAGTTATTTAAACGCTTTAGAACCGACATGCTCCTGTCCGTCAGGTGCTTAAGATCTTGTTTTGTTGAAGAAACGGCTGCAGTAGCGTACAGCAGCGTGTGGGAGTGAAGACTCCTGGCAGGTTGCTTTGAGGGGCAGAGGGGAGATATGAGTCCCCTGCCGCAGAATGAGCACTGCTCCTGACTCTCCACATGGACACGAAGACTACTACATACAGCAGGAGAATGAACTCGAAGCCCTCGCCTCAATATTTGGAGATGATTTCGAGGATATCCGGACTAAACACCCCTGGAAGGTGCGACCCACAGGGCTCGTTAGCTTTAGCCACAGACGTTAGAATCCAGGCTCACACAGCTAGTCCCAGCTGGGATGCTTAGTTCTCTGCATGTACTGAATGTTTACACCAGTACACCATGCCTAGACAGATCATAGCTGTTCTGGTGAGGGACTTAAACAGTATTAGTTTTAGGTTTCAGCGTTACAGCAGATCATCGTATGCCTCACAGAAATGTTCAGTTCTCTTTATGTGTTGAATGTTTTACACCCACCTGGTGAACCACTGTACAACTCTGATTTGTCGAGGGACTTACAGTAGTAGTTTTAGGTTTCAGTTTTATGGCAGATCCATGTATGTCTAACAGAAATGGATCTTGAAAAACAGAGGATGCTGTAAATTCTAAGTGTTGTAATATAGCATATTTGTAAAATATTAACTACAGTGGTGCTTGAAGTTGTGTAAATCTTTTAGAATTTTCTCTGGTCTGCATAAATTTAGAAAATCATATATATACTGCATAAATGAAAACCCAGTTAAACAGATGAGAAATATCATAAGGTTCTGAAGCAAACTTTCAAGCACAGCTGTAAATAGTTACATTGTAATATGCTGTGATAACTAGTAATGTGGCAGATCAGTGTATGCTTCACAGAAATGGATCTTGAATAACAGAGGAGGCTGTAAATGATATATGTTGAAATATCACATCGTATCTCTAAAATATTAACTACAGTGGTGCTTGAGGATGTGCAGATCTTTTAGAATATTTTGTATTTCTGCATAAATCAGTTGTATACTGCATACATGAGAACTCAGTTAAACAAATAAGAAATATCAAAGTTCTGATTTGATCATAATTATGCACAAATATAGAAAACTCTGAAGCATTTACAAACTTTCAAGCTTCACTTGAAAATACTTACATAATGGTGAACGTATTTTTTGGCTCCCAATTTCAGGTTAAACGTCCTCCGGAGGTGTACCTGTACTTGAGACCCAAAGGGCTGAATTCTGGACAAGAGTGTTATGTGACCGTGGACTTGCAAGTCAAGTGTCCACCGACGTATCCTGATGTGTAAGTTTCACAGGTCCACTACAGTGGGCGTCATCATTTTGTGTGTATTGTGTTTAGTAGCAGAGTCCATCTTTAGCTGGAAGTGATGTTTTTTTCCCACACTGTTAAGTATCCATTTTATGTACTTGAAGCAGTTTCTCTTAGTGCTGCACAACAAAAGATTAGTATTGTGATTACACTGCTATGTGTTGTGATTGCAATGCCTTTCAATGTATTAAACATATGTCAGATTTTTTTGGAACTAAAAAGGTTTGAACTATGTAAAAATGTTTCCAAATGTATATTCACTCTCTCATCCATACAGTCAATCTATGGAAACTAAGCTGCAAAAACATCCTGTTCTCCAATCATAGCTTTTGTGACAACACAAAACCAACACATTTACATACATCTCCCTATTCAACCTTCAGCATTTTAGCCCTGCCCGTTCATGCTGAAGTTCCTAGGAGTGTTTCAGCCCTTTGCTGCCATTTGTACATCAGTATTAAAGGCACAATAACAAAAGTAACCTATTTTATCATAAGGGACAAATAGAGGCTGGAAAATGTTCATGAATGAATTACGAATTTTATTTTTGGTTTGCAGATGTCATGGAGAAAAGCATAATAGAAGGATAAGGTAGAATATGGGTCCTTTAGGACCACCTCGGCCAATTAATGTCTTTAATGATTAAAAATTGGCCTAAATAATTTTGTGTTTGTTGAATTACATGAATACCTTGACCTTGGAGCTCTGATTGGTCGCCCAGTCAAAATCTCGGTGATTGGTTAGAGGCTCATTTGTATTACAATCTTCTGCATAATAGTATTGCAGAGAGCAGTGTCGCGATAGTGATTAATAGAGGATATATTTGTGCAGCTCTAGTTTTTCTTTACGTGTCTGTTCTGTCGTGTAGTCTGTTGTTTAAGATTCTGTTCTGCCAAATGCAGACAGATGACATAAAAAAACAACATAGAGTGTCTTAGTAAGTTGTTGGGCGATCACAGACTGCTAGAACAGCTTCAGATAAGTGAACCCAAACGGCGTAACCTTTTGGCATGTACCACACATGCCCTCATGACTTGTCTGACGAGAT
>JBBPCZ010000001.1:41053480-41074178 GCA_037974445.1 Brycinus macrolepidotus | reverse complement strand
TGTGTGTGTGTGTGTGTGTGTGTGTGTGTGTGTGTGTGTGTGTGTGTGTGTGTGTGTGTGTGTGTGTGTGTATTAATGCTGGGCAATGATTAAAATTTTGAATCACCATTAATTGCATGATTTTCTGCAGTAAATTGTGATTAATCACATTGTTATACGCAAAATTATGTTGAATACTGCTATATGACCAAAAGTGCAATGACATTTGGTTTGCAAACACTTTAAACAAATAAGGTGCATTTTAACAGCAGCGTTCACTTTACACAGTTGCAGTTAATATATTTCTTGTAAATCTTAAAAAAAACATTAATGTAATGAAATCAAGTATAAAACCAAAGCTATTTGCCACTGCCTGGGCATTCACGTTTTATCTAGTTTGTTATAGAAAAACAAGTTGCCCTCAGAGTCCAGAGCATGGGCGCCGGAACCATTATAGCAGGGGGGGGACATGTCCCCCCTCTTTCCCCCACCCGAAAAACAGCCGAGACGTAGAGCGCTGCGCGCACAAGCAGGCAGTAGAAGCCATACATTCCAGACAGTACTGAGCTCATGTTGTAAGGCTATTAGGTTTAATAGTTGGATGTTTTGAATAACTGGCCAAGATTTCTATTTGTGCAGTGTTTGCTGTACATGCTGTGTGCAGGCTCAAAGTTTACATGCACTCATGGCAGACATGTATGTCATAGCATTATTGGGTATTGTCTGTTGCAAAATTAATAGACCCCATACATCTTTACCGCAAAAACCCCCCACAAATTTGGTGAATTTATTCTGGGTTTCCTGACAACAACATGGAGTGAAAAATATACATAGGGGGTCAAAATTTACTTACATTTAAACATTTACTTAGTTTATTTAGTCGTGCTAGCATGGCCTCTTAACTTTATTTTAGTGATAATGACTGACAGCTGGTAGCTTTTCAGCATCTACATAAAAAGGGCTTGTTTGCCAGCACTTACTGGATTAACTAACTTGTATTACAATGAGAAAGTCCAAAGAGCTCATTGCAGCTCAAAGAAAGTATTGTAGACACGAGTCAGGAACATCACTTGTAGCCATTTCCAAGCACCTTCAATTTCCAAGTTCATCAGTCCAAACGGTTGCTCATAAGAAGAAACTATTTAGAGCTGTGGTCACTTTGCCAAGTTTGGGGGGGGGTAAAAACAAACTGTCACCTTAAACTTGGAGGAAATTGGTCAGGATGGTCAGAAACAATCCAAGAATCACCAAGAAACTGTTCTGTTATGAACTGGAAACTGTAGGACACCAGAGTCTTTGTCCACAGTCAAGCAAATTATACATCACCATGCAAGAAAAAAAACCCTGTTCCAAAATCTACACTCTCAGGCCCAACTGGAGTTTGTGGCTGGTCACAGGAACATTAATCAAATATTATTCGCTTAGATGTATAATTTTGACCCTGTATGTATAATTTTGACCTAATGTTGTTTTCAAGAAACAATAAATTTGAATTTGTGCACTTAATTTGTGATTGTAGTAAAGATAGTGTCCAGTCATTTTTTCACAGTAAAAGAAAAAGTTGCATAAATTACTGAAAGGCCTGTCATACCTGTTGTGTTATGAGTATATGTAAACGTTTGACCACAACTGTATGTACCATGTGTGTCTTCATCTGCTTTGGATCATAAAAGACTTGAGTGTTACATAATCAGTGTTGCCTCACAGATTGCCCCCCATGTGTTGCCATGAGCGTAGTCATACTTGGAGAATGATGTTGACGGTTCCTTCCCAGAACGAAAGGGAGTTTTTCCCTCATCTAGGTGTTCTAGGAAATCAAGGGAGGTGTTTTGCCAGCTTTCTGATAAAACGTTTTTCTCATTGTATCAGATGGAGGTGTCAAGAAGTGCAGCAATCCTTGATCACACTCACAGCGCAGTCTGTACTGCTTTCAGTGCACTGTGATGTTTGCTTTAGATATAATTTGTATCTTTTTCTTTCTCAGAAATGTCTCTCAACCTCATGAGAAGTTATTTCTCTCACTTATTTTCTCTCAGGTGCAGTAAGACTACAGACTCCGCTGCTGTTGCCTAGGAACAGGAAGTTGTATGAGGGATGTGAGCCGGCCTGCTTTATGGACCACAGCGGCATTCTGGTCACCCTTCCCTACGACCTGCGAGTAAGTGATCATTGTCCACAAGCTCTTCAGCCGGAACATCCACTTTCCTGAGCATGCTGAAACTGACCCTAGAGCACCATTCAAATGCAGGACATATACCTGTCCAACAGTGAGACCTGTAGTTTTGTGGCCTGTTGGACCATTAGATGACCGTTAGATGCAATACTGCCACCTTAAGGTGTGTGGAAGGGACTATTTGCATTACTTGTTTTCTACTCAGTTTTGGAATTATTTGTTGTTAATTCATTTTTTTATTATTAAAATGATGATAGCAGGGCTGCACAATAAATTATTACCACCATAAGCGCTTTTAAGAGCAGTGAAAACAGAACGGATGAAATTGGGAAAGCTGTTTGCAGTTGTGCTGTAATTAGTTATTTTCATTATTATTCTTTTGTTTTATTTTTATTTGGCACTGCAATAGCAGTGATTTTTGATAGGTTAACGTAATTGTCTTTTCAAGGCAAAGTAGGAAAAGTGCATATTATAAGTGCAGTAAATTATTTTTATGTGCTCTATAATTACTTTCCAAGACTGTAAATTATTTTTATGAGCGGAAATTAAGCAACAAGAAGTAATATTGTTAATCATTTTTTGCCTTTCACAGTGTCATTGCAGTATCCAACTTTATCACACATCACAGTTTGTGTCCATATTTTGCAGCTACTTTCTTGCTGTTTGATGACATTATTATAACCTCGTTCTAGTGGTCCTCTGGTTCAGTGTTGTCCTAGAGCAGGGATGCCCTAATTCAGCCCTGGAAACAAATTTTCTAGGGCAGTTTTTTGACTTCCCTACTCAGACGCATCTCATAGCTAAACACGAGGTCTTGACTTAACTTAGATGTGTTAGAGGAAAAGGATCTAGGTCTTTTGCGAGGGTAAGGCCCTTCAGTTCTCATGCTCTCTTCCCCTCTTTTCTTTTTCACCAGGTGTCTTTTGCCAGATTTGTGGCCAGAAATAACATTTCGCATGTCAAAAGGTAATTTTCCCTACTAAATTAGCTGATTTAATAAAAGACAAAACCATTCTTTTCACAAGTTACCTATACCTTGTGTGTATAGATAGGCAGATAGGAGAGAGAGAACAGTGTTTCACACAGGATTTTAGATATGGGCTCTGAGGGAGGCCTGCCGTAGTTCATTACATTAATGGGAAACCCTGTGAGCATTCTTTATTAATGTTACATAATTCTTTTTACCGCTGTTATAGCTTATAAGCATGATTAATGAATGGTTATAACATTGGCACTTGGGTATTAATTATAAGACATAATCCTAAATTCCTCTTTAGGTACAGTATTGAGCGTGTGTTCAGGCCACGGAAGCTGGACCGGGCTCACCCCAGAGAGCTGCTGGAGTGTGCTTTTGACATAGTGGTACCTGTGACTGGAAGCCTGCTCCCTGATGCTGAGACCATCTATACTATATCTGAGGTCATCCACGAGTTCAGCGCTCTCCAGGTATCTGAGCCATGCAGCTACTCCTCTAGCAAGTTGTGGTAAAACAATGCAAACTCTTAATTAAAACACTTTACAATAATTCTATTATAATAGTAATTAACAATTAATTTGAATTTCAGTTTAGTTTTTATTGGGAACATGATACTGTTTGCATTAGACAATTCTATGTTTTTAGAGATGTATTAAACTTTTTAGGCCCAATTAGATCATAAAAAACCATGGAGGCAACAGGCTGCTTTGGGTGTGAAGCATACAAACACTTTGTATCCTTGTGCTGTTAGAGTCTGTATACACAATCCAGGTTTAGTTGTACTTCATGGGTTTGACAAGGAACATCTGCCGTTAGTGTGACAAATTCTAATATTGTATCTCAGGAAATGATGAGCTTCTTTGAACAGTCGTAGTAATACAATACATGTTAGGAATGTCCTAAGGCAAAGCAAACATTCTCTTCCATAAAATGTAGCTTGATTGCTTTGTATCCCATGCTGGGTTGCAGGAAAGGAACTACACTATCTACCTGAACCACACTAGCCTGCTGCGAGCCATTTTACTGCACAGTGGTGTGCCAGAAGACAAGCTAAACCAGGCTTCCAATGTACTATGTGATGGAATGGTGAGCTCAGACATCGGAAATTGATTTGAATTTATGACTTGAAAGTTGATGTTCTTGTTACATAAATGGCACAAGAGGTGTTAGTTTCCATTAGACAATCTCATTTTGTAATTTGTGTTCAGGGAGTACCAAATTTTTAAATTGTTTATGAAACTTCCTTTTCTTAATCTTCTGTATCACTGATTACTTTTTAGTTTATTTGTAACTGTCCTTCAGAGATACAAGTTGAGCTTTTTGTCCTTAGTTTGTAGTTCATCGAGTTCATGTTTTGATAACATTTCAAGTCTCAAGGTCTCTTGGTAACATAACTTGGAATGCGTCTCTTTCTCTCTCTCACGCTCTCTCTCATGCTCTCATTCACAACACAGAGTGAAAAACTGACTAAGCATGAAGTGGAAGCCAAGTTCTGCAATCTGTCTTTGTCCAGCAACAGTGTAAGTCGGTGGAAATGCAGTATATGTTACATGCAGTATATGTCTAGGGTCCTAGGAAACTTTCATACACAATTTGTGAATCTGCTTCTTACATTTTTTGTCTCTGAAACCTTTTCATTGCATTGCATTGCATCTTGACTATGGCATCAAGTACTCAGGCCAACTGATAAAACCTGCTCACTAAAATTACCACACATTTCTGAATCTTGTTTCATGCCTATTCAAATTCAGAAAACTGTTTGTGCATCTATGTAGCTCTTTAATGTGTCCGGTAGGTAACAAATGATTGTGCTTCAGCCTAAATGCTTGTAGCACTTTCCTGTTCAAGCATGAGGTTCTTGAAACCTTCACGGTCTGGTTTAGTGGACACTGTATGTTCTTTGACTTTCCTCCGGAGCGGTGTTTTTTTTTTTTTTTTTTTACCATTCTTTATTAGCCGTTCTATGTTAGACATTAGCTGTCCACAATACTGACAAGTGGATTGATGAGTCAACTTGTCTAAGCAAGGCAAAGAACGGCAAGTTTATTTGTACAGCACAGTATCACACAGAGATAAAATAAGCATAAACGAGTAAAAAGAAAACAAAGCTATGTAAATGTAACCATAAAATCAGTGTAGAATAAAAGTAGGATTTCAGATCAATTGAAATAAATTCAACAAAGGTGAAGAAAGCATAAGGAATACATATAAAGTGCATGATTTTTGGCGGTTTTTAGCTTCTTTTTAAAACTGGTAACAGTTGGGTCAGATCTGATCTCTGTGAGAAGCTGGTTCCAGCAGTGGGCAGCATAGTGACTAAATGCCATTTCACCCTGTTTTGATTCTGATCTGGACCCCACTAACTGACCAGCTCAGGCTGATCTAAGTGATCTTCCAGGCTGATATTCATCAAAGATCTTAGAGATGTATATTAGTTCCCAAAGTATTGAGTGACTTATGTTCTGAAAGCCTGCATATCTGTGTGACATCCTATTGCAAACTGATTCTCATTTAGTACGTGACCATGTCCAGTTACAGATGCTGTATAAGTTCATTGAGCAGAAAGGGGAGCTGCATGAACTCGTTCCTCTCATCAACTCCCTGACCAAACAGAAGACTGCAGCAGTTACACAGCTAGCCAAACAAGGCTTCAAAGACCTGGAGGAGCTCACTGTCCTGCTTAAGAAACTGGGAGTTAAACTACAGGTACATCTGCTAAAAAAGTGAAGTGACATGACCGTTCTGTCATACGTGAACACACCACAGCACACAGTGTGAACAGCACGAAATTCTTCCTCTGCATTTAACCTATTCACCAAGTAAAGCAGCGGGCAGCCAGGAACACAGCGCCCGGGGAGCAGTGTGTGGGGAGGGTACCTTGCTCAAGGGTACCTCAGAAGTGTCACTAGCAGTCTTGGGATTTGATCCCACGACTTTCTGATCGCAGGGTGAACGCCCTAACCACTAGGCCACCAGCTGCCCCAAAAAAGGCACACAACACACCTTAAAGAGTGTTTGTCATCTGCATGGGTGTTTTCTTTCTTTCTTTTTTTTTTTTTGGTTATTTCACTAAAACTTAGCAGGATTTTCTGGTCATAAGAAACTAGTCTGTTGTGCTGAATGACATTAGAAGTACACTTTAACAATAGTAATCTTTACTCTGTATTTCAGTACATTTGAGCTTATTGATGTATGCAATGATACGCTAAAATCATTTTGATACTAGAATGTTAGCTGGTCTTGATTCTAACTGACTAATCATGCTGGTTTGCAGGTGGTGGTCAATCTGGGGCTGGTTTACAAGGTGCAACACCACTGTGGAGTCATCTTCCAGTTTGTGGCCTTCATTAAGAAACGCAGGCGCACTGTGCCTGATATAGTGGCTGCAGGAGGACGTTATGACCACCTGGTATGGGGGACACACTCTGTATGCAGTAATAGTATTGTATTAGTATTACTAATACAATAATGATAAAGGTTGATTTTAGATTTTTCTGTGTCCTGATCAGATCCTTGACTTCCGTGCCCCAGCAGCCACTGCGCCTGTGCCATCAGCCGTGGGGGCCAGCATAGCTCTGGATAAAATCTGCACCGCTGTGGCTGCCATGGAAGAACCAGTGAGATTGATTCCATTATTGTTCCTCTGTCTGATTTTCTGTTTGGCTCTTGTTATATCCCCCCCCCCCACCCCCCCCACCTCTTTACCTAGCTGTTTCAACTTATCCATCTCTGCAGCCCCCTGTTAGCTCCTGTGATGTCCTGGTGGTCCCAGTAGGCCACACCTCATTGAGCAGGGCCATCAATGCCACCCAGAAGCTGTGGACAGCTGGAGTGTCAGCTGACTTGGTCTACGATGTATCACAGGTTAGGTCTTGCGCATTTTAAACAATAAATATATAGATTGTTGATGGATTTTGTAGAGATGTAAAGCCAATTAAGGTTTATTTTAATGGGTTGGCATTGGCAATATTAAGATAATCTAATTCTGATCCATTGCTAAGGCTATTTAACCCCATTATCCCACTCTGTTTAAGCTGCTGTCGTTATCCAAAAACTTGTGAAGCACTTTTCAAAACATGTGGTTTCAATATCTGCAAAGTAGAACTGTTTTAATGTGCAGAAGGAGAACAGTCCAATATCCTCTTATACTTTCTGATATGCCAGTCCTGTTAAACTGGCCGCTTTTATCACAACACTGTTAAACTAGCCTTACACTGTCAAATGTGACTGCATGGCTATCGCACACTTAGCAGTAAGAGCAATTTGTATTGTAAGCCAAGAGAAAGAAGTACTGTGTGCATGTTGGAGCAACTTTGTGTGTGACTATGAAATTGGTGTGTTCTAGACACAGTGAAATGGTCTTTTAAAAAAGAATGTGCGTAGTGTGACACAATGTACATCCTACATATAAAAAGATTTTTTAAAGTAATTTTCACCCCTTCAAATCTAATTGAAGAATGGGATATGTAAAGTTACAAAAGAGCTAGAAATCTTGCAAGACGAGGCAAAAGGGACAAAAATGTGTTGAGATTTTCATACATGAAGACGCAAAGTTACATCTGGAAAAAAAGGAGAAAAGTACATTTGGGGAAACAGGTGGGAAAATATTGCCTTGATTATTACGTAAATTTATATATTTTTTCCCTAATTGTTCTGTTATCAAGTAGATATTCTGTTTTACTGTGGTTTGTCATGAAACAGTCTGCCTGTTTACAAGTTTTTCATTTCCATGCTACAAAATGAGTCTTAGCTTCTAAATTTCTCTTAAATATATTAAATGTATCATCTTGTCGTCTTTACAGCTAATGGGCGTTGTGCCTAAGACTTCTTCCCCGTTTTCCTTTAATGTGTGGCTGTATTATCAACTTGAGTCATTTTTGTGCAGGATTTTGCACTGAATGTTGTTGTATCCACATTTGTTTACTGTTTTTGTGCTTCCTTGGTGTAACGTTTTAGATGTTTCACATGCAAATAGTGGACTGGATACGCCCTGATAGTTCCTTCGGTGTTACCATGGCCCTGTCACATCCTGCACATCCACAGCAATGCCTGATCGGTGCCAGGGAGCTTTGCGTCAGCATTACACACATAGATTACTCACACACTGCTCTTGCTGTGCACTGGACTTTTTACGATGCAGGAGTCTCACTTCTTTCAGAGCAATGTCTATTCCCACCTCCTGCTGCTATCAAAATCTCTTTTTATAGCCCTTTTGTTTTCTTTTTTAAGTCTATTCTCCAGTTAGGCGTGCGTTGCGTTTCTACTCTTCACAACTGCACTCTGAGCTTGTTTTTCTTATTATACGTCCCTTCTATGTACCTTGGCCTGACTCTAAACCTCACATTGCCCAACTCTGTACCCCGAGCCCAAAATCAACAATGACTCGATTGTCTTTATCTCTCATTATAATCTGCTTCACTGGAAGGAGATTAAATGCTGGTCCAGAATCTGACATAACGTGAAACTTCCTAGCCTGTGACAAATGATATGTTAGAGGGCAGAGTTGCAGGATTGAAAAAGTTTTATTGGAGGTCTATTATTTATGAATGGTAAAAACCACTCTGAGTGTATTGCAAAAGTAGAGCTCTTTAGAATCAAGACATTTATACCACACAAAATCACCAAAATTTAATTGTGACCTCAAAATCATGAAAGTGTGAATAGTTATGCCTGTGGTATGCATGCATGTTGTGCACATTGTGCACACAATAACAATAACATTAACTAATGAACATAAGGCACATATTCACCTCAGTATAATATCTAATCTAAATTTGAGTTTAGTGTATCCTTACTCGTCCGTCCTGTTGCTGTTTGCTTAATTGTGAGCATTAAAAGTTTATGTTTGCTTACATTCACATTTTTGTTGTGACAGTTCTGGTGATAGAATTTTAGATTTAGCTGTTTAGTGTTTGTTATAAAGCTTTAAAACCCAGTATATGTCTATAAAAGCCAGTTCACACACAGATCAAACATGATCCTACCTCAGAAAGGCTTTCAGTGCAAATGTCACTGTTGGCAATGAAGTTTATTTTCAGGGATAAAAGCCCAGATCTAGGCGTTTGTAAAATTTCCTAATGTTCTCAACCCCTCTGAAGCAGATTACAGATTCAGTCTGGCCTGTTGTCAACAAGGACTCATTACTGAATAAACTAGGATTAGTTTTAAAGTTATAGCTTGAGAAAAAAAAAAAAAAACCTTGTAGCTCTAGAGCAAAACTAATGAAGCAAACATTTAATATGATACTTGGCTGATTGACTATTTTTGTATCATTTTTTTTATTACTAACACTTCTGTAAATACACTGTGTTTTAACATGTTTATGTACAAAGGTGGAAGTATTTTAGTAGTCAGTGTTTAGTTCTCTGTTATAGGGGACATTGACCTGCTGGGTGGTTTGGCTGTGTTCAGGTTTGTTGACAGGGTCTGTTGGAGTTGGTTGGGCAGCAGTAGGGTCATTGAATACGGAACCGTTGCACAGTGAGAGAAGACCACTTAGTGCTCCCTAAGCTGTACACAGACAGCAGGTGTGATGAGAAGTCTGCCCCCAGACATGCACGCATGCATGCACACACACACTTTGATTTGAGCCTCATTGCAGTTCTTTTAAATGGTCCTTTAGGTGTCTGCTTATATGATGTAGCAGTGTCCAAAAATACAGTGTATTCAGAATGTATATGTACAGGTCTGCTCTTACCAACCAGCTGGTTTTATTTTTTCTTCCCTGATTGACAATTTCTAGAAGGCCTCTAGCAGGCTCATGGACCTAACTCGTTACGACTCATTTGTGGAGTAGCACCACCCAGTGAATAACATCAATGCAAAAGGCTTGCACTTCCATGGGGGTCACCAATACGTCCCTAATCCTAATGGCTAATCTTAATGAAATTTTGTAAGCTCATTCATAATAATGCATAGGTGCTATTTACCCAATTTTAAACAAATCAGCCTTTTGGTCTGTCTTCAGAATTTATTTTGCCTTTAAATCCTTACTTAACATTTTCAAAATTCAAATGTCCCCCTCGTACCTGAAGCAGCCAAATCATTTAACTTCTCACTGCTTGGGCCAGTTCGCACTTCTTGCTTGGACCCCACTGATTGCCACCTATTCTCCCACGTTCTGTGGCGACCATATTACACTACAATACAGTAAATGTAGTGTAGGTAATTGAGCAGTGGTTCATAATGGGCTTTAGGTTTAAGCCAGCAAGCGCTCTGTGGGCTTTAAATTATGTGAAGATGGGAGGTTGATGAGAGGATGAAATTCCAAAAATCAAAGAAATTGTAATTAGGAATGTGTCTGTTACAGAGCCCTCTTTTTGGGTAAATGGCCAAATTCGATGGTAGTATTTTACGTATTTTGAAATCTTTTTTTCAATAATGACCACAGTAACAATGACACAAACTTATGATAACAATAGCGTCACTTTTTAGGCCTGTCACAATTACATGCTTAAAAAAATGAATAAATAAATTTATGTACCAAATGGATGTGTAGTTACTTTGCAAGTTGTCAAAATTAATTTTATATTTACAGAATGGCATGTCACTGAAAGATCATACACAAGCTACAGTTTAATGAAAATTCATCTCAGAACTAAAAGATTTGTGGTAATTCTTCATTAGTATTTCAATACTTTGAAAAGGAATGTTGCATCCCAATGGCACACCAATGGACAGTAATTTTAACAACCTGAGCTGTGTTTTTCTGACAGTTATATATGTTAACTGACAGTTATACTTATTTCCAACTCAGAAGATTGAAATAGCTGAAGAAATATTTTGTGTATGTTTTTATTTCAGTCACAGGAAACTCTTATGGAACAGGGCAGACTCCTTGGAATAACCTTCATGGTTCTTCTCTCTGACAAAGAGGGCAGCTATTTAAAGGTAAGCTTATTTTCAAGTTACTTACAGCTTGCTTTGTTTCTGTTCCAACAAATATTAAAGCTTTACAGATATTTTGACAATATAGTCTTATGTTTTAGCCTTTAACTCTGTAATCATGAGGCCATTCCTGTGCATCTTTACATTAAATTTGATTAAGTAAGTGTGTGCTTTTCTATCTCAAGGTGAAGTCTTTTGAGAAGGACCGTCAGTCCGAGAAAAGGGTTCCTGAGTCTGACCTAGTGGATCACATCATCCAAAAATGCCGGACCAAACTCTCTGAGGAAAGAAGCCGGTACCATTTCTCTGATTCTTTACACTCATCTTAATGGCACCATTCCTCCCTGTCTCAAACATGCTGAAGGAAACCTTTGCACAGTTAACCTCAAGTTCTCTGTTGTTTTTTCTTGCTAGAGAGATATCAGAGGGAGCTTCTCTCCAGAATCCTAAAGGATCATTGCTGGTGAATTCAGGTATCATATTTCTTACCTCACCCTTTCTGTTGTTGTTAAGCTTGAGGATCCATTTGAGATCCATTTACATTAATGGAAAATCAGGAACTTGAACTACAGTTTAGTTGTGGTGCTGCTGTACATTTACAGTGCCTGTGAGAGGTTTGATGACACCTTCTTTTGAAACTTTGAGTAATGTATGATTTTACACTATTTCTTTTCAATGGGAAGAACACCTGCATTGGTTCTAACATAATATTGATATTTACTTGATTTTGATATTTTCTACACAGTTTCATATTTGTCAAAGTGTTTTTCTTTGATATGAAGAGTGGGTTTTGCCTAAGTATTGATTTGGCAAACTTTTTTAAAGCATATTTTGGCAGTCTTTTGGCTCAAAGGTGATTTAAATATCTGAAAGATGAGCAGATGATATCGTGTGGGGTTTAGTAGGACTTCTATCAGTCATTCCTTCAGTTGAAATTTAGGGGTGGGTAAGTTATGGACTTTAATTTATTAACTTTAATTTTTTAAAGTTTTCTGAGCATATCATAGACATTGACATTACCAGAAGAAAACCGATTTTATTGGATTATCGGATTTATTGCAGAATAGTGTTTGAAAGATTAAATAAAAATCATTGTATTCATAATTTTTCGTAGTATTTTTTGTCAGTCTTTACTGGCTTTATCTGGCTTTACTTCTCATCTGAATTAATGAAAAGTCGGAAAAACTAAATACTGTTATACATACAGTATGTGTTTGTGATGTTATATTTTTCCCATATTTGCTGAAACTTATATTAAACTCTTTATTATATTAACTTATTTCAAACCAACAAAGAAAACTTGTACATTGATTAAATACATTTTGGAAAAACGAAAACTTTCTTCTCACATCCTCACATGACACAGGGACTCATTTCCCAATAGCAACAATGTGTTAGCCGTAAAGTGATTAAAGATGGTTACTTTTCGCACTGCCATTGGCTTTTACATTTTTCTTGTACTCCAAGCATGCGGTTTTTGTTAGTTATGCAAGCAAGCACAAAATGATGGTTAATGCATATGTCAGCTCTTCATGTTTTTACTGGTAGTTTTACAGGCTTTGTTTCATGTGTTGCTGTTTTTCAGGATCATCAGAGCAGCATGGCGGCAGTGCTGCAATGAACATGAATGTGAACCTGGTTACACCAGACAAGGTTTCAGCCAGCGCACGGCGGCGTTATGAGACACAGGTGTGTAACGATGCCGGTGTTGCAAAGTGAAGCAGAAATGACGTTTATATGCGTAGAATACTATTTCTTCACCAAGTCTTTGGGCCACTACTGGACACTTTCACCTTTTTTTCTGTAAAATAGGATGGTTTCATGCTAGAGCTGCTTTTCTCCAACCATGTCCTGTTGAGTGTAAAAGCTGTTTCAGGAGTAGTCCAGAGTACTGATGCTGGTCCTTTTGAAAACTCTGAGGTTGTCTGGGGTTCACTTCTGGTGAACATTGGAGTAGTCTGCAGCATGTTTAAGCATCCATAATTGCTCACAGTTCTTTTTGTCACATTATTCCTCATTTCTAGTATTGTAATGGCTTATGACACTAGAATAATCATGAAAAATGATCTAGTGCCATCCCACATGGCTAAAAATCTTTCAGATTGAGAACCACTCCTTATTTGCGGTTTCCTACACAAGTACATGCTGTACATCCACTCATCTCTGTATGAGTGTAAGTAGCCCACCAAATGAACATAATAGTAATAAAGGGATGTTCCTGTTGTCCACCATCCCTTTTTTGTCAAAAACAGTAAAGGGATAAATCTATTGTTTAGCATTTCGCCATAACAGCTCAGGAAGATGTGATGTATGGAACTGTGCAAGCAATTCATGGTTTAGAAATGTGCCCAGAATCACTCCAGGAAAAGACTAGTGTGGGAAAACTGTCATGTTGAGAGAGAGAGAGGTCTGAAATTTGCTTTTGTAGTTTTGCAATGTATCATGACACATGCCTTAAACAGTGTGCTGAGTTGCTGGGTAATTCCAGTGTTGTCAAAAAGATTTTCTTATTTGGTATTTCTTACTGTATGACATACTTTTATCTAGGATTTGGCAGACTTCCGCTCAGAACACATAATCAGCTTTTTTTATTTTGGCCTGTTTGTGTTGTAAATTTTAGAAGGTAAAAAGCGCTTCAAAGAAGGCCAAAAATGGAAAATTTAATAAACCTAAATTGTCACTTTAAGCATGGAAAAGGTGCAGAAAAATGGTATTCTCCCATGAGCTGATTCTGCATTGCAGTTTGCAAGTATCCACCCAACCTGCACACTAAACACTACTTTTGGAGCATTTTCACTCCCAGTTGCAGGCACCATAATGAGATGGAAAGACTTCTGTATCTCTCCGCATCTCTCCTATGTCCAGGCTTACTGAGAACAGCCCAGCTGCCTTTCTTGCAAAATTAATAATTTGGCATGGTTGACCCTGGTGGGGGGTTAAGGAGGGGAGGGGGCTCCCATGACGCTGTTCTGCTCCTGGCATGGCTGGGCCCAAATGAAGCATCACCGGCCTCCTCACACTTGACAGAGCCAGGCAGAGTTAAACACTCCTCACAGAGGCCTGGTGCATGCTAGGATGAAACGTCTTTTGTCCTCCGCTGACGTTCACATTGATCATGGGAGTAATTGTTCCTTTCTCTCTCCCTCTCTCGTCCAGATCCAAACCAGATTGCAGAATCTTGGTAGCAATTTGCAGAACAAGAGTAACGACATAGAAGTTCTGGCTGTAAGTGGTTTCTTCTCTTCTTCTCAACACACTGTAGGCATAAAAACAATGAGTGAGACAAGGCTTCTTAGTGTAGTCAGTAGCTTTTGGTATTTTGCATAGTGAGATGCAGAAAGTGAATAAAAATCTCTTTTTTGGGTAGTGTTTTTTTAAAATGTGGCTCTACTTACTCTTTTTTGGCCTGTACCAAGTAATGAAATCTTATATATTGAAATATATTGTATATCGTAAAAATTGTGCTTTTACCATATTGACCACCCTTAGTTGTAGTTGAATGCAGGCTTTTATACATCTGATTTTGAAGACTGAGTCAGTTTCGGCTTTTCTAGTACTTTGACTTGTAATTAGTGAAACATCTTTTGTAGTAACCATGGATCATCAAAATGACCGTTGAAGTTAGGTGCAACTGGTATGAAGAATTGAGACTCAGAAACCTTCCCAGTGATACGTGTGTTTTTGGTTAAATCAGAATGAATATGTGTAACTACAAGCTTTTTGCCTCACGAATAACACATGTGGAATGCTAGAAATGGACTTAGTCCTCACACTCTCCAGAATCTTGTTTCTGTATTTTTTGAAAATTGGCTGGCGTGTTGTAATTAGCATGTTAACTTACCAGAGTGATGCAAAGACACACTTTAGAAGCTTCCTGTGGAATGGTACAATGTGTTTTTATGGTGTGTCTTGCTACACAGTGCATCAGAGAGAAGAATCCATTGTGTCTGCGAAAGTAACTTTGTTTCTCTCCACTCCCAGGTTGACCTTCCCAAGGAAACCCTCATCAACTTTCTGTCCCTGGAGGTTCGTAGCCATTATGATGAACTATTTCAAGTAAATAAATTGCATTCCATTGGAACAGACTGAGGGGGACAAAAGGCCTTCAGAGACACACAAACAGGGAAAAGGGAGGGTTCCTGTCTGGTGCACAGGGTATGAAGGAAACGGAACATGGGAGTTCTTCCACTTTATCGTGACGGGGGAAATCCCTCTCCTCCAGTCATTTTTCCATCTTGTTCTCAGTACCAGAAATGAATGAACCACTTGGAGAGAAGGAAGAAGACGGAGTTCGTCTGGCTTCCAGGGCCGAGTGGTGGAATAGAATCCCCCGGTCTTTGTTTGAATAAGAGAAAAACACTCTCTTATGCAGTGTAGTTCTCATCTAAATCCAGATGAAAAATGTAACTGACGCAGGCTGACGTGCTACACCAGATGAATGGATGGATGACTTGTCCACAAATACATTTGAATGGGGCCTCGGAAAGTGTGAAAAGAAACACACACTGTGGGTTTGAAGCGAAAAACAGTACACAATGCTTACACCTATACTTTAGGGAGCCAAGCCTAAATGTGACTGATTACGCTCGGCTCATGCCCTGCCAGAGCAGGTATTTCATAATTCTTTCAAATATATGACTAAGGTGCTTTCTGGATTTCTTGCTATATAGCTATATATTACCCAAATATCTGGACTCTGCTTTCATGCAGCAAGTTAGTTTTCTTATATTTTTTTTAGTTACTGTAGTGCAAATTGTTAGGGCTGTACTGTTTACAGAAAAGCAGGTTGAGCCACTCTGCTTGGCATCTCAGTAAGTCTTCAACATGTCTCTGCTTTTCTCACCCATTCAGTTTGATGGAGAAGAGCAGTTCAACATAAGCGTCAAAAACTTGCTGTCCCGACTCCCCAAACAGCGCTACCTGAAGTCCATCTGTGAAGAGATCCACCGTTTCAAGATAATTAAAAGGTGTTTACTAAGTAGAGAAGTTAGCTTTATCAGAATGGAGCCCCACTACAACACAACACAAACTTGTTGTTCCCAGCCCTGGTCCTACAGCATCTCTTCCTAACTTGAGTTTAGCATTTTCTTTACACAACACCTCCACTTAGCTCAAGTAGGACTTTTTCATTAGCTAATTGGATCAGGCATAACACTCCAATGTTTAGTGAAGGAGTACTTCATTGTGATTGATTGCCAATTTTACCAGAAGTGCGAACAAGCCCTGCATCAGCATCCAACTTGATTTTACTGACAATCATGAAGCTCAGTGTGAGAAACTGTAAATGAAACCAGCTTTGAAAGGCTGATTTCTTGTTCTGGCTGCTGAAAGTCTGAAAATATTGAGGTGGGCCTGAATAATTTGAATATGAAATATGGAAATACCTTGGAATTCTCAAAGAATTTTCAGGCCAGCCTTCAGTAAAAAAAAAAAAAAAAAAATCCGTCACCCAGGTGTGATAAGTCACTTCATACTACAAATGAAGATCTAATCCAGCCAACATCCTTTTAGCTTAATGTTCAGATGGATTCTTCTGTTTGCACATGTGGTAGGCTTGTCTTGTACACCTGTGTACATTAGATCTGATGATTTATAGGGAATACTTTCTGGCAACTGTAAAGCCTCCTTTTGAAAGTCAAGCCTATTTTTCCAATCTGAGCTCTTTTCCTGTTATTCCAATCTGAGCTCTTTTCCTATTATTCCAATCTGAGCTCTAGTGAATACCCCAAAATTAAGTATTAAAAAAAGTCAGTATTGTGGGAAACAGTATAACTAAAACTGCTTTTGGCGCCTACAGGAGTGTTCATACATTACCCAGAACAGTTGTTTCTAATTTCCTTTTGTTTGCTTGTGCAATCCTAGCATCGAGGAGGCAGTGTTTACTTTCAAATTAGCCTCAGAAAAGAACAATGGAGATTTTATGGGACAGATTTTTTTTAGACAAATGAGTGCTTTGCAGATTTTTATTATTTCTGCATGATTTAAATATATTTTTCCCTTTGCAGGGTTGCCGTGGTGGTCTTGTACAGTTACAGAGATGACTACTACAAGATTCTTCTCTAGACCTGATGTTATTTCCCCATAACGGATAACAGAGCTCCTTTTTTCCCCTGAAGGACCGAAGTTAAGAATGCTGATGATTTATAGCTTCTGAAATGAATGCAATTTACATTTCTCCACAGAAGTGGATGCCAAAGATACAAATGGATTATTGAGTGTTATCATGGGGGTCCAGTAGTTACCAGTTTTGAAACTCTGGATTATGTACTTCCTAAGTTTGAACTTTCAACATAGTGATATTTTGTTATCTTTATTTTCCTAAAAGAAATTTTCAAGAGTATACCAGTAGTGTTAACACTTGACAATGTATTTTAAGTGCTGAAAAAGATACATTAAATCATGTATTTTTCCTTACCAAAAAACTGCACTCCTTGAATGTGTAACTGGGCTGAAAGTTGCTGAATGGAATGATGTACTAGTCTACGTTTCATGCCTCTGTAAGCGGCATTAAATTTCTTTGAGCCTTCAGTCTGTTGGAGCTTCCGTCTTCTGTCTCGGAAACACTCAATGCTGATTGCCTCATCATGCAGACAGCTCTACTGACAGCTGTTAATTACTGAATTACTGAGAAAATGAGACTGCAAATCAGTGTCTCAAGATTAAACCTTTAGGGGGCTCTACTAGGGGTCATGATGGTGGGGGTGGGGTTTGGGAGTTTTGAGTACCATTCGAAAATAAGGGCACTGGAGGCAAAGATCACACAATATATTTTATTTTTTTTCCCAAAATGTGTAAATGTTACATTAAAACATCTAAGAAATATGTATTTACAGTTTGCAAAAAAGTAAAATAAATAAGCTCAAAGAATAAAAAGCAGGTAGAAATGGAAATGATTTAAAAAAAAAAAAAATGTACAGCAGCTTTGGCTACTAAGGTTTCTGTCATTATCCAAACGACACAAATCTCCATTACTCAAACTATAGTTTAGTATTAATAAATAAACTATGTGAAAAAATAAATAATGTACTCTTCATCTATGGTTTATCTACCTTTTTACACTTAAGATGCAAATGGCCTTCTCCATGTGTTAAGTCACCAGCTGTGGTTTAAAACTGTGTCTGTCCTTTCTCCCCTTTGCAACACTGACACAAACAGAAATTGTCTCCAACATTTTCTATTAATATAACCTAGGGTTTGCGTTTTCTCCCGTTGTCACTCTAACAGCAGAGAGACCCGAAATGACATACAATGTTTAATAAGGCTGTTTACCATCTTAATGGAAAAATATAAAAACCCTGTCCACATGTTAGTTTTTCCAGAAATATTTCTAAGAAATCCTAAGAAATGTGTTTGAATAAGGCACCTTCTGTCTTGCGTCAGTCTTTTGGGTGGTTATTCTGTGGCGCTGGCTTTCAGCCACCTCAAGTTATCAGGGTCAAGCTGGATATTGAGGCTGTTAAAGTAGGCTGTAATTTAAACATTATCACCTTGTAAACTGAAGGCATCTATTCAGCTTTTTTGCTTACACCAGAGATTGAGATGGATAAAGCTAGTACTGTCTCTGAAGCTCATCGCTGTCAGTGTGTTAGTTAGATTTGACAGCTCTGTTGACTTTGTGCATGTGTTAAAAAGCAGGACTTTATTTCCTTATTAAAAACAGATGCTGCTGTAGTCGGTTTTCCCATCACATCGATTATAAAGGATTTTGTTTTTCTGAGGCACAGTTTACTATAATGCCTTTGTGAACCTTTATTCTAAGTCTTCTTAACTGCCCTAACTTAACTTGTGAAGGAGCCATTACAGAAAGCACAGAAGGGACTTGTTCTGTTGGTAAAAGAGGTGGAAATAGAAATTTATTAAATGTAAACTGCTGATTAGGAGCCTTATCCCTCCTCTTGCAAGGCACCAGACTCTGCTGTTTGTCTCAGTTCTATATATCACTCTGTCATAGCAGGGTCTGATTAGTTTTCCCTTGCCAAAGTCCAAGAGAAAAAAATCAACCAAGTAGCTGCCCTCTAATTATGTCACTGTGAAAGGACAGCGAGCCAAGTGTAAGCAATCAAACTGCCTGAGCAAACTCAAAAACATCCTGACCTAAAGCATTTTTTTCATGGTGTCATATAAGAGGCAGCAATCTGTGATGGTGTTCACAGTCAGAAGTTGATAAGCTTTATAACATCCCTCCAATATGAACTGATATGGCGTAGAAGGATCATCCATGTCCGTGAAAGTACTTTCCCCTCTTCATTGCTCCTGAGACAGCAATGGAGAGACTTTAAAGCTCCATACATGGTACAAGAGGCAAAAAAACAAAAGCAATGTAATAAAACGAGACATCACAAGTTTCACAATACGTCTTTCTTCCATGAGAGACTGAAGAGCTTTGTGTGAATCGACGGCAGGCAAATTAATCCTCAGCATGTGGTGAGAGTTTCTCTCATGAGCTCCATGGATGTGTGTGAAATGGAGGGGAGATGAAAGGAAACATCCTGTAGTCCTGCCAGGTGACCTCGACGGTGTTAGCGCTGGAGCCTCGCGTGTCCGTTGCTGAGCTTGGCCCGCGGGATGCTGATCCGGTCCCCGCAGGGCGAGTTCACGTCTGGGGAGAAGGTCATGCCACAGTCGTTCTTCACACTCTGGAACTTGTTCTCCTTGGACGGCTCCATGTACACAACGTGCTTCTTCAGGATCACGGTCTAGGGAGGGAAAATGGGAGAGATTCCAAAAGACTCCATTAAAGGAACACTGCTCACTTTCAGGCCGAAAGGAAAAGACCTGCCAGCTTTTCGACTCACTGGCACATTTTGCTAGCTGTGTGCGGTGAATGCTTTGCTGTAATAGGATCTCATAAAAAAGGAGGAGATTGATTACATTCCCATGATACTCAATTTAATTTCGTGGGAGACCCATGAAGTGTTGTCTTCTAGTAAGTCACTTTCCACACAGTCAGTGGAGGACAAAAACATAAATCTCAGTTTCATTAAAGACATGTATTCATACATAATGAGCACCGTGAGTCATTAATAATCCATAAAAACCCTAAAAGCACAATTTTTTGCCTAATGGTGCTTCCAAGATATTTTTCTCAACATAAATGTATGTGCATTAGAAATATCTCACCTTCTTTGGCGCACTGTAGCAGGACATCTGAACCCACTTCTTCTTCTTGTTAATGAGAATGGCCACAATGAGGAAAATGACTATAGCCAAGAGGAGGCCAGCCAGAATCCAGGCTGCTGATTGGTAGATGAGGGACATTTCTGTCTGGCTTGGGGTGTCCTCGGTCAGACCCCGATCATCTTGGAAAGGAAAGTTTTGCATCAAATGTTATGTACACACAAATATTCTGGAATGTATACATATCCTATCAATTAAAATGAAAACAGCTAGCATCTCCCACCACTCTGGATGTTTGTTTCTGTACTATCACGGTGGATCTGCAAGCTGCTACAAACTGATTTCGTTGTGAACATTCTTCATAATCCTCAGGGCTCTGCCTGTTCACTCAGTATGTGGAAGTTTACATTCAGCTCAGTTGTCACCCTGTCCCACTCACTTGTATTGTATGTCAACACGCATTAACTCTGGGATTCGCTGATGGCATTAATGTATGGAAGATTATAAGCACAAAAATTCAAATGGCAATTCATTTTGCAATTGGCAATTCAATATTCAATCAGAGC
>JBBPCZ010000001.1:41007837-41050046 GCA_037974445.1 Brycinus macrolepidotus | reverse complement strand
GCAATACGAAACGCAATATGAAATGCAATTCGAAATGCAATATGAAATGCAATGCGAAATGCAATACGAAATGCAATGCGAAATGCAATACGAAATGCAATACGAAATGCAAATTACATGCTGAGATTGAATATTGAATTGCCAATTGCATGCTCTGATTGAATATTGAATTGCCAATTGCAAAATGAATTGCCATATGAATTTTTGTGCTTATAATCTTCCATACTAATGGGATGAGTGATGCTCTAACAAATGTTTCTTTATGGGTGTAACGTAACATTCTGGATGGAGCTGCTCAGCTGGCATGATGGGTGATGTAGTTGGACGCTACCTGTGATTGCAACAAGGGGAGGCACTGTGTGCATGGTGATCCAAACAGTTCTGCTTTCAACAGTGGTAGTAGTGGTGTTGGCTTTGGGCTTGGCCGTTGTGGTTGATATAATCATCGGCACTGAGGTTGTTGTGACCTCTGTGGAATGAAGAAAGAAAAAACACGACATCTTCAATTATAAAACAAGAATGTCACAGAGGGTCCCCAGTCTTATCGCAAGATTAGTTATCCAGAGTATTGCGGTTAATCAGAGCATTGTGGTTTGTTGATATAAACAAGGCTATGATAACTACACTGCGGAGGACAGCATGCTGATGAGTGTGCCTTTGCTGTGTCCAGACAAACATAAACGTGAAGATTAAATGGCTACCAATAACAGCAAACAATGCATGCAACCATTTTTCTATTCTCTAAAAGGAGAGCTAAGTGATGGATTTGCTTCTCTTTTCCTTGTGGTCTGAGTGCCACCCCCCCTCAAATGCAGACAGGAAAGACCTGTGAATATGCGGATGCCAGGGGAATGCCAGACCCTGGCTTGTGTTATGTGGAATGTCGCTGTGAAAGGACTTGTGGATGCCCATGTGCAGCTCCAGGGAAACTAGCAGGGCTTCAGTGCAATGCTGTGTCTTTGATAGAATTACATACTGCTTCAACTTCTACTGAAACGATATTTTCTCTTTAGAGGTAGGCCTGTGGAGCTAAAGACACAGCATGATCAAAACCAGCCTTTAAGACACTAAAGCCCAGGTCAGTTATAAAAAAAAAAAAAAGACATCCGTCACTGCTTGTTGTAGTTTAATTTTAAAAAATCAGCCTGTGAACATGGCTACGCACACTTTTTCCTTCCTGTTCGCTCCACTTGTTTTCAGCTGTCCTTAACCATAAATGGCTTAGTTATAGACACCGAGTTAACGCTGAAGTCAGAAAAGGTGCCAGTTCGGTACCACGCTGTGAGCATATATATATAATTTTTTTTTTACACAGTCTTTTTTCTTGGCCAACACTGTTTTTATAGCAACCACGCAATCACACTTCACATTTTCTCACAGAAACGCAACCTAGTTGATTTAGCATTTTTGATTGAACTGTTCCTTTAACACAGTTAAATTCCTGGACATGTCTATTCCTGGACATGGAATAACCCTGCTCTACACATTAGTGTATTTCCTGTCCAAATACACCCACATTATCTCAAGAAGGGCTTTTTAAGTAGCTCATCAGATCAAGCATGGAAGCTCCACCTCCAGGTACCGGGCCAGTAGTGACTTACCCAGACAGTGTGGGCAGCACTGGCCTTTGCGCAGAATTGGAACTCTGCATTTTGCTGCTGGGCATCGCTGGGAAAAGCACTGAACAGTCCCATTGTTGCAAAAACAACTGGTGCAGGCATTAGGCTTCCATGAATCGCCAGCC
Organism: Brycinus macrolepidotus; assembly: GCA_037974445.1. Classification (NCBI taxonomy): domain Eukaryota; kingdom Metazoa; phylum Chordata; class Actinopteri; order Characiformes; family Alestidae; genus Brycinus; species Brycinus macrolepidotus. Next base: position 41,048,302 of record JBBPCZ010000001.1, on the reverse strand, counting down.
AATAGGATGTCTCCATGGCTTGAGATACAATACTCTCGCTGGCTGTTGTTGACAGGAAGCAGGGAACTGTGCGTGTCCTCTGAAAAAGAGAAATGCACAGCATGGACAAGGTTAACACCAGATCTTTTCTACCCAGTTTCATGTTCCAGCCAAAACCACAGCTCTCATAGGCAACTTTGGTTTTGCATTTAAGATCTGTTTGATAAACTGTCGTCCTTCCCAAGAGAGGAGCATAGCATAATAGATTAATATACTCAAATTAATTAGTAAATCTCAGTTATCACTTGTGGTTGTTAAAGGCCTGCAACCGAAGCCCTGCAAACACACATACCAGCTACACTTTCCAGACAGATTGCTGGAGCTGTCATTTCAATTCGAGTTGTTCCCACGTTTCCTTCTACGGAGGCCCCTCCATTCATCAAAGCGCCGAATTTGACAGTCTACATTTAGCTGCAAGATAGGCTGATAAGCCTGACGGGCAGTTTGTGGGGAGGGCCAGAAGTTTCTCAGGCAGTCATGCGAGTCTGATTTAAGGTTGGAGTTGAAAGGATAGGAGAGGTGGTTCTGTTGTTTACTTCATAGAGGGTGTTTTGAGGAATGCATGACTGGCTGTCTAAAGGAGAGCGCAAAGGAGTTTTTAGAAAAGAAAAAAAGCCACATGTGTTTTTTGCCCCAGGGTGGGCATATAAAGACCGTTTGGGCTGGTTGGTTTATTGGTCTGGGGGAGATAGTAACGTGCCCCCATGGAAAGCTTTCGCCTTTGACCCATCCGACTGTTTACCTGCAGAAACATATGCTAATAAAACCATGTTCTTGAGGCTGGGTGTCATTGAAAACTTCACAAAACCAATATATTGACTTTGACAGTGAGTGCAGAATGGTACTTTTCCTATATCTTCTTTTAAATAATAAACTGAGCATTGGGATGGTTAAAACCAGAAATGAGTGGGGGGTGCTGGAAGTGGGTGTATTTAGAAGGGCTGATAACATTCTTTAAAAATGTAATCAAGACAGCAGTCTAGACTTTGGAATAAGAATGCTAATTGGCACCTTGATTCTGATGAGTAACCACTTTGTTTTTAAAACTTTGTATAGTTTCATACAAGGACATACAACTTTTAAATATTAAATTAATTCGGCTGATACCATAAAATTATTACATTTTAATTCCCAGCCCTATCTATCAGTTGGCCAGTTTTTGACCTTTTTAACTCCCATTTGCTCTGCAAGTGGGATTTACAGCTGCTACTTACAGTCTCTATTTTCACAAAAATATACTTGCATCTTAAGGAATTTTCCCCTTTCCCCAAATGTAGTTGTGGCTCAGACACGTTTGGTGGTACTTCTGTAGTTTTGCCCTGGAGCTATAAGGCTACTATAGCTAACAAATGATGTAAGCGTATACCTTACCAATCACTAAAGAAACTTTAGACACCAAACATGTCTTGGCTGACAATCTGGGGTAAGATACTTTTTACAGATACCTGGGCAGATGTAGCAGCAGGTGTCCTTGTTCCTGGTTGGTGTCTGACAGAGGGTCGGTGGACATATTTCTGTGTCGCACAGCACCCGCCCCTGTCTGCAAGTACAGCGGGTGCATTCATCCAGATTCCATGTCTCGCCCTCCACATAAAGATCCCCTCCCGGGGCACGGCACACCACCATGTCCATTCCCTCTGGCTGGCCGCTGCCCAACTCATCTGCATCAGAGCAAGATAGTTTAAGTGGAGTTAAACTGATAATTTATCTAAGCCTTATTATTAATGAATTATTAAGGGCTAGCCCCTATCATGCAAATAAATCATATTTTGGGTACACTGGGATTTCTTTTGCCTTTGAACATTTCCTTTGCGCACAGTGTTTTCTCAAGGAGAGGAACAGTACCCAGATTGTTTAAGCATATTTTTAGCCAGCTGCCTCATTTTTTCCAAAAGTGATACAGTGAGGTTGACCAGTGTGTTTTAAGAAAAAGCATGTTACAGGTTTTGCCTTGGTTTGGTGGAGCTTATTTCATCACTTTCCAGTCATTCGGCTGACTGTTTGACAGTGGTCGGTTTACTTGGTCTGTAAGAGTGGCCTGTTTGCTTAGTGACTTGGTTTTATTCTGATCACAATAGAAAGAGAACATATTGTTGAATGAGGTGTAACACGGGTAAATAGGGGTGTCAAAAGCTGTGGAAACACATCATATGTGTAGTACTGAAGCAAACATTCATTCATTAATTCATTTTATGCAACTGCTTAATCCTTACTAGGGTCGCAGGTACCCGGAGTCTATCCTGGGGTCTACGGGCACGAGGCAGGGACTCACCATGGGCGGGGCACCACCCCACTGCAGTGAAGCAAACACTTTTACCATAAAATGGAGAAACTTGTTTCAAAGCACATTTAACTTTAGCCCACCAAACGCAAAAACATGGCCCCTTTGTGGATCCTTGAAGATCAGATGAAGAACCACTGAAATAGTGAACTTCTTCAACTTTAACAGAAATCACTTGCATGTCAAGAAGTCATGAATGAAAGTCTCCTTCTTGCAGTGATTTGCAGGTTACAATTACCACAACTATAACCAGATATTTCAGGCTGCACTGTTTGGGTCATACAAATGTAACTACACTTTATACACATAGGTTTGAAAGTAACCTACACATATCCAGTTCTTTCGGCAGGTGCTTTTAGAAATCAGACTACCACTTAGTTCTATACTGACTAATAAAGCTAATTTTGCTAAGTTGCCAAGTGGGTAGTATATTACCAACTCATTGTCTTCCCAGAACAACGATTGGCTTGATTTTGTCTTGCTAATCATCTCTTACCTCAGCGCTGACTGGTGGCGACACTGTATGTAGCTTGCATATGTACCTTTCCCAACAGCACATAATGTATATTCTGAGCACTGTTCCAACTAAAGCTGGGCAATATGATGGTGTTTATCATTATCCTTATAGGCATTACGCAATTCTGTCTAAAGTCAAGCATAACTTTCAGCACTGGTTTGTACATACCCTCACAGGTAGGACAGCACTGGTGTGGCCTGAGCACGGGCTGTGTGCAGGTGGGTACAGGGCAAGATATGAGCACACACATCTCACGGCCGCCGTGGCAGTAACAGTCTCTGCAGCCGTCATGCCAACCCTCGCCCTCCTCAAAGCGCTGGCCATTTGCAGTCAGGCAGTAGCTGGGCAGTGGAGGAGGAGTGCTAGTGCTGACAGTATGCCCACTCTCTAAAAAGATGAACACACACATGCACACACACACACACACACACACACACCCTTTAGGCTTCTAAATGTACTGAAAGGGTTGGATCAGCCACCTATATGTGACTGAAACGTGACTTTCAGAGGTGTAAGTCCAAGAGAGAAAATCTGATCTCCAAGCCACTGAAATTTATAGAAAATAAAGTCTGTCAGTTAACTCTGTTCAGGTTTAATGTTTCAGTTTTCTGCAAATAAAGTTAACTGAATCATTCCTCCTTAACCTTTGGCCCAAAATAACACTCTAATTTTCAGTGGGCATGAAACAGTATTATTAATAAATGTATCCTGTTACACTCTGATTGAGCGCGTACTTTGACAAAAATTTATTTGCACATCTGTTGCCATGTAAACCAACCATAGTACCAAGCCAAGCCATGTTTATTTCATTTCCCAAAACAGGCCTTTGTTTATTAACAGACACAAAAATCTGCCTTCAACGTTTCAGTCACCTGATCCAGATGTTTCAAAAAAGCTTCACCTTATTTCTGGGTCCACAATGACCAAAAAAGGCCCCAAAATATATCCTAACCTAAAGTATTTTTGGGATTACTCAAGATGGCATTTTAAAAATAATCCTTCTGCTAAATCTTCAAGAATTCAGTTATTTATTTTTTAGAAACCTGGCAAACACAAAGTCATTTTAAAGGCACAAGATCAAAATGACCACCACTTCAATATTGAACTCCCCTTGCCGCAGAGAAGCTGGAAAGACGTGAGTTAGATTGTGCATTAACAGTTTTTGAGGAAACAAAAATAAAGTGCCTCAAAACATTTCAAGAAAGTATTAACCTCTTCATGTATGTTGTTGTAGTGCAAAGCTTTTACACTTCACATATAACATCTTGTGGTAGGGGAGACATGTTGACTTGACACTGTGACCTATTGCTGTGGACCAGATGGAGCTGTGTTATGGGCATGGGCTAAAGCTCACATTACCATACTTTTTACTACACTGTAAATGTATTTATACGTATGTGATTTTTTTCCCCCTGAAACAGATACTCTTACAATGATTTGGATCACATAGTTGATTAGAACTGATGTGATGCCACATGTTTCCTATTAACAATTATTTTATACTTTAGTATTCAGTACAAGGGGTTGCATGGCTTTCAACTCTAAGAAAAATCTCATGTGTTGATCTCTTCTACAGTCTCTCACATCAGTTCAATTAAAGTTCTACAAGGTTATTTTGGAGTGATCTGCTATCTTTTAAACTATAAATTGGGGTGGCCCTCAAGGGTTTGTCTTTAGCACTTTTAGGTAGGGAACATTTCCATATTCTGTTGCAGATATATTTTTAGGTTGCACTGCTTCCAGAAACGCTTTTTTGACTCCATGCTTTTAATTTTATTTTTCTGTTTAAAAGTTATTTACATTGGTTATACTGTAGGGGACTAAAATTATTCTAGTGCAGTACAAGTACAAATCTGGTTTCAGAACACATGATACATTGGCAGGACACTCACCTTTGCAGTGGCAAACACTGCAGCCCTTCTTGTTCTGCTTGTAGCCATCACTACATTGCTTGTCACATGTAAAAGGGGGGCACTTAATGCAGCGACACATCTCACAGCCATGCTTGTTCCTCCTGTGGGGTATGAGATATGATTACAAGGCAAGCCATTAACATCAGTCTGTCCAGTGTTCTTGTAGCTTATAAAGAGAGAAGATGATTCGATTTTTTTAACTCTTCATTTAAACTTGTGAGAAAATACAAATACTAGACACATGTAGTATGACTGCTGCAGAAGCTGAGAGAATAAAAGGGGTCCAAGCTGAATTGGCCCCAGTAGATACATGTTGAATAATTTGACTGCTTCAACAGGCAAAAGACGACTCCTGAATTTTGTAAAAATTACATCAAAATCCAATTAAAAAATTTCTGAAAAAAAAAAAATCTTGAGTGGTTTATGAGATACTGAAATGAGTCAGCTGCAGTCCTCGTATGCACGGAATTTCACAAAACTTGGTATGCTTTCAAAGAAAGTGATACAGTGATATAATGTGTCAAATTCTGAATTTTTAAGTCACAAGATATTGGCAAGTGATACACTAGATTTTTGCATTACTTGCTAGGTGGTGACATTCCACATGTGCTTCCTAGAGGCCAACTTGCCATAAAAAATGTTGCACATAAGAACAGTTGTTTGTGTTTTTTGGATAATTGCCTCTGCCAGCATTACAGAGCTTGTTAGCAATCCTATACCATCCGCATGCACGATTACCCTCACAGTAGCTCATTACAGAAGGCCTACAGGCATACTATAGACTGCAGAAGCTTTATTCTTTATAGGCCTAACACACTAATGAAACTATTGCTCAAAATGTGCTTTGTGCCTACCCCAACTCTGGGGGCACTAGTAAGAAGGAACACACCCACATAGGGTGTTTCATATCAGACATATGGGGCTTCAGTCACACCAAGATTTAAGTGGATTGGTAGTCTAAGTAGACGAAATTGTTGACCAAAAATCAAGGAGAACAAAAACCTTGGACAAACTATGACTGGAAAAATTCCATGTTTTTTCCTCAGCTCATTACCAGTTAGCTAAGCAAATGCAAATATTTGATGGCACAATATGTAGCTATGTGAGTTGCACATGGTGGAACAGATTGGCCAGAAAATCACTTTTTTCATTCAGTACATACATGTGAATGATGAAAACTAGTAAGCTGATGTATAACAACAACTGAAAAGTGGATTTAGCCAAACAAAAAGGGGTCAAGGAGAAACTGTCTTCACTTTTTAATTCTTCCTCAAATTAGGCTCTCTCTCTTCTTCTCTATTTTGGTTTCATTCATCATCTAAATTCATATAAATGTGCTCGTCTTCATACTTTGTTCAGTCTTTAGTTGTTTTTAGCCTCAAACTCTCATCATTCCACACACTTGCAAATGTGGCATGCACACTGCAAGACTTATCAACTCTAGTTAAACTGCCAACAGGCGTTTCATCTAACAAGCCAAATGATTGAGTGCAATTAAGATTATATCTCCAACCACACCAAGTTCAAGTAAACCAACTTGGCCCCATTCTGAACAGTGGACAGGTCATGGTGTGAAATCTCACAAAGCCTACTGTATCGCATCATGAAGCCCATTCAATGCAAGTAGGCATGTCCCACGCACAACAGTGAAGATGTCAAAGCTTTGCAAATACATGAGCTATAATAACTGAAGGCCCTGTGCTCAACTGCTCATTGTTTAAGGTACTCTGCAAAGACCAGGGAGCCAGATGGTCAAGCCTGGTACAGCAGGGCATATGGTTCTGCTTTCCTCCTCACTATATTAGTTCCCTTTGAAGAGTCCAGATAAAAGCAGCACCCAGAAACATGTGAGATCCCTGCAGTGCACACGCCATTCCAGCACTAACAAAGCATGGTCTCCCCCAGCCCACTTAACTCTTCCATTCATCCACTCCTCATGGGTCCATATTTAGACGAGAGGAAGTACTTCTTGTTTTCAAAAACCTCTGTGCTCCATTTATAAGATCTGACTACTTCTGTTTCAGCGTCTAGTGCTTACTCCCTTATTCCCAACTCACGTTCTCATTACTGTACATCTCACCGTAAACAGTTCCTGTTCTCCCTCACCCTTCTCCCTTCACTGACCTCTGAAGCAGACTTTATTAGAAAATCTAATGCACTTTCCCATCTATCACTGCTAAAATACTCCATTACCTATACAGTGGTTTTTCTTTTTAACGCAAGGTGTTTTCCAGAAGCATAGCTGTTTAAGTTCAGCATGTTTTAATATCAAGAGATTAGTACATTTGTTTGAGTGAAAAGGCTGTTTTCTAACCTGGGTGCAGTCCAGAAAACTTTGGTGGTTTGCTTCATGTGAACACAAGTGCACTGGGATTCATGACTGATTGAACATGTTACATTGCGGGGGTGTTTGATCCAAGTTTTACACCCCACCACCCCAACCACTGCCATTGAGCTCAGAATCAATCCTCTGTGCAGAGTCAAGTATTCGGACCAAGTGTATTTCCTTGTTCAAATACACCAAGTTTAATTTAGAAAAGACATGGTGTATGAGTTGGATCAGGTGGGTTAAAGCAGGGAAAATAGGAATGGGAGTTATACTCTGGTCCACCTTTGTAAATACAATGAGCACTTGGACACTATGGGCCAAACTGGCCTGCACAGTAGCAGAGGGTTTTTGTTCTTTTGCTGAAACAGCAATAATGTGTGTATTGAGCCGGACACATAGTGAAGGCCCACAGTGTACAAACACAGAGATGGGGCGTCCCGTGACCTTAGGAGTTGGGCTTTGTGTAAGGTCAGCCTGCGGAATTTCACTGGGGACTACTGCTGGCTCGGCACAAATTCCAGTGAGCCCCCACCAATGACCCTGCTATGTCCTGTCAGATCCGATGATATTTTAGCTCTATTGAGAAGGGGAAGTGCTTTAAGTTCTCTATTGTACAGAGTCCAGTGGTGCTCCACTGTGCCAAATGTCAGTGCAAACAGCCGATCTGCTACACACCGTGACACACGCTAGGCAAGTGAGGCTTGTAATTTTCCTCTACCTCTGCTCATTTTTTTGTAGTTGGAACTTGCTCCTGCTATTGAGCTGTGTGTTTTTTTGTGGCAAGCTATTGGAACTTTATAGCCACTTGCAGTGCCCACGTTTGGCATCTTGGTGACATCACCTTCCTACAGAGTTCATTTCCAACTAGTCATGTGATTGGCTGCTTATTTATCATTTTTGGAGAGGTCACAAAAGCAGAAACCCCATTCAACCTCAGAACATTGCCTCAATATCAACAAACATATTCAAAGCAGAGAATGTTTGAATCTTCTCTTGGCCAGTGTAAACACAACTCTACTCCCCAGAGTTAAAAATGGATAAGCGGAAGGCTCAATGCACCCTGGCTTAGAGAATGTTTCCTCACTGCAGTTCAAGGATCCATGGGATGAAGCATGTACTTCCTAGTACCCGAACATCCTGGCATCCAGCGAAAGTCTTATCAGCCCCATCTACAGCAGAGGTTCCTCAAGAGCATGGTTCATATACCAGAGGAATTTCATGTAAGGCACACACAAGCTGCTTTTGTGACACTGGGATGTTTGATCAATGTTTTGAAACGGAGAGACGCTTTATGAAATGAAAAGGGGCTGGCTTGGAGGCACGGATCTGTGGGGAGTAAAGAGGAAAACTTCCAGATGTTTGCTTGAGTTGGGAAGATTACTGGCAGGGAGGGGGTCCAGGCCATATCATTTTGAGCACACACCATGGACAGGATTAGATGACTGAGTCAAGCCTCTTTGATCTCCAAAGAGAGACTCATCAGTACAGTAACTAGGCCTCAAAACTCTCTTTCTCTCCGTTCTGACCCAACTCTTCTCTCTGTACATCATCACATCACTATCTGATCTCTCTATCTGTACTGAGACTAAATCATAAACAAAGAGGGCCCAAGATACACTCCTCACCAAATTTTGGGGACACAGAGCTTTGCAGAATGTTTTTGAATAAATGAGCAGCTTAATCTATACTAAACAGAAATCTGTTAGCTCTTCACTTTTTTCTTTGCATAAACAGCGAAAATGAAAGGACAGCTGACAAAAGTGTGACCTTATAATCCCACGTAATTTATCCCACATAAGCACACAAGCCTTCAAACCTTTTGAGGGAAAGTATTTTCAATATTGCAAAATCATTGCCAAAACTATGAGTAAATACTTGTTTTATGTTTACAATGATCTTTGCAGTTTTTTACAGTTTGTATGTTTTTTTTAGTTTAAATAATTGTAATTGAAAATCACAATTGGCTCATTACATTTCTTGTTTGCAGTAGTTGATACTCAGCTTCCAAGCGAAGACAAAAACAGCTCAAAGGCAAATAAACAAAGATCACAACTTTCCACTAAAGGTAATAAATCACTCAGAAGTAGCTTTTGATCATTTTTGGTTGTTTTCATAAGCCTCATGGGGTGTCTCAAATAAATACGTTTTCTGCTTTCTTTTATTAACATGCATTTACCTCAAACTGATGGACAATACAAAAATCATAAAATTATGAAAATAACTGCAGTATGCTTAAATAATAACAGTGAGAGGCCTAATCCGTAAAAAATTCATAGGCATTGTATTTAAACTGCTGAGCAATGTAGCTGACCTGAGCTGACCTGATTACAATGATTAAAGTCACTTGGGTAGGAAGAGCACTTGAAGAAAATAACAGTTTAAGACTCCAGTAGACTTACATATATCCATTTGGGCAGGTCTTGCTGCAGCTCAGAGGTCTGCACATGGATGGTATGCTGCACTCACACACTTCACACCCAAAGTCATCCTTCTCATATCCCATGGGGCATTGCAGGTTGCAGTATTTGGACAATTCAGGGCAAGAGTCATCTGTAAATAGTCAAATTAAAGGCAGTTAAATGAGGCGTGTCATTAGAACCATAAAATCATATTGCAATGTACAGTTTTAAAGGCAACTGCATCAATTTTGCAAATCTAGAACACTACATAATATCAAAAGCATTATATATTACAATATTTCAGTAATATTCAACAACATATGCCCTCTTTATTTGGACAAAAAAAACTTCTTGGACTTTTTTCAAATGTAAAAAACCTTTATGTGTTACTTTTTATTGTCTATTTTCCAATACTGTGTCAACAGTTCCAACATTTGTGTTTTCAAAGATGTCACGGCGCACTCTAATGTTTCTACAAGAATATTCATTGTGAGGGTCCGAGATTTACAGGCCTAACAAAATAACACATTAAGTCATTGTTAAAAAGGCTCTTTCACATAACATGCCAAGTCAAAGCTTTGCCCTAAAGAAGTACCTTCCATACTCGAGAACCTCTGGCTGATGAAAAAAGTTTTGCAAGCTTGAGGAAATGCCCATCATGGGAAATGCCTTGTGAACAAGTTACTGTGTGTGGACTCATGTCCAAGATGATTCATCCTCAGTGTGCACTATGTGTATTGAGCCAGTGTTTACTTGTGTTTTGCGCTGCTGGCAGTTGCAGAAACATACACTCAAGAGTGTTTTGAAAGTGGTCCGTTAGCAACACAACTCTGGCTACATGTAAGGCAGTTGGGTGGAACTGCTCAGATAAGCTTTGTGTTTGTTCTTTATGTGAAAGATTTGGATACTCTGTCAGCACAAGCAAACTGACTGTCTGTATACATGAATATGATTTCAATCAGACTTAAAAAGTTCTGGTTACATGTGATTGTTTGCTGTTTAGTCATCAAAGGAAAGATCAGACGCTTATGCGATGTGGGAGAAAAATCCAATTTGTCTGGCTGCGTAAATGGAGCCAGTGTGTAAGTGAAGTGTAAGGGATCTCGAGTTCACTTACTGCCAAGACATTGACACAGTAGACAGCCGTTGTGGTCCTGCTGATAGCCAAATGGACAGTCTTGTCCTGAGAGGGAGCAGTTTTCAAGTGGGGGACACAGTAAGGGGCTCACAGTCTCATACGAAGGCTCTGAAAGAACATAAGAGAAAAAGATAAGATACTTCTTGACAGAGATGGGACTTCCATATGCAGTCGGTATGAGAATATAACAAGACGTTGATGTTTCCAGTTCTTATTTTGTAGCTCTTGTTGATCAGAAATCAGGACATGGACCAGGCCAAGTCAAACCAATCCCCATCTATCATGTTCTCTTAAACCATAGAAGACATCAAGACCTCAGTCAGCTAAAGACATTAACTTCTTCCAGTGAGTCATGGGGTGTGGAAAACATCAGCTAACACTGCTAATTTGCCCCAATAATTTGGGACAAACTCTTCCATTATGTCAGCTTTGTCTTTTCCATGAAATGGTACTTAATGCAATGTCAGATACTCATTGAAAATAAATATAATCCATACATACACATACATTCTGCATGCTTAAAAATCATCCTAACAATCTTGGCTAAACTGGCAGCAGCACACTCTGGGTTCCAGTAATTGCAGATAAATGCAGTTGTAATTATTCTGGTCTGAGCTCCCTTATCTGGCAGCTTTGATAAATGAGCTGCTTTTTTTGTATTAGTTGAACTGCTCCACAGAAGCACCACTTGCTTCTAAACCAAATTTTACAGTGCCCCCAACCCTCCAACAACTCATCTGTTGGCGCTTAAATAAAGGTAAAATGGGCCTTCGTCTTTGAGCCATGGGATGTCATGGGAAACACTGCTGTGGTGGCACGTGTGCTGCCCACAAATGCCACCTCATTCTGGCAAGAAACAGAACAATATTCTCCAGTCAAGGAAGCCAGGTTGGGTTCCTTCGGTGGGTTAGACCAATAAAGGATCTTCTGCAGTCTATAGTATGCCTGCAGGCCTTCTTTAATGAGCTACTGTGAGGGTAAACACGCACGTGGATGGTATAAGATTGCTAATAAGCTCTGTAATGGTGGGACAGGAAGTTATCCAAAAAATGAGTATACAAAACACTGCTCTTGTGTGCAATTATCTTTCAAAAGAGCCTCACACTGGCATAATGATCTGCAAGAACTGAGTACTTACAGAAACATCTCCAACTGATCCCACATACTCCAAACACACTCTAAGCTTGGGGTCCCTGCTGGAAATCTGGAAATCGCAATGGAGCCCAAACAACAAATGTCTTCCTGCTAATCCCACAGAAAGGACTTTTTATGTTGTTAGAACGTCGCCACTAATGCCAGATCCACTAGATGAATATTCTATTTGATTCACCATTATTAATTACTATTTCATCAGTTCTGATCTAGACCACAGGCTACTAATATGCACGATAACCTACGCATGAAGGGATCTTTAGCAGGACAACTTTCTAAAAATTTGCATCTTATCTCAAGGACCTGCCTGAAGCCCTACATTGCCACAGCCAGGTTTGATTGGGAGTCCATACGAGCATAACTGGCCCATTATCTCTCTGGGTGGGTAGAATGGCTTTGTTTCTCTCTTCTATTAGATCTATAGCAGTGCTAGTCAAACGTGAATGCTTGCCAGCTCAAGCAGACAGAACTGGGCAGCTAGTGCTCTCCTCTAAGTGTGTAGAGCCGTTCTTAAACAATAAAGAATACAAGCTGAAGAGAAACATGTTGGCCTATTTGTTTGAATACAAACTGGCTGGTGTCATATAGCAGATAAGATTCAGAGAGCAGATGGGAACTAACTTTAAGGTAATAACTGCAAAAGAATTATAGCTCATATTTGTGTCATGTCTATTTCTGGATAATACATTCTGAATGCTAACTTGTATACCTAAACGTAGCTTTTGTTGTAATTTCACCCAAGATCAGTGGTTGTAACTCCGTTACAGAGCTACATCTGCAAACAGGCACTTTCTCTGGCTGTGGGTGGTCATGGGGCTTGTTGTCCCTTGGTCAGGAACTCAACTATGGGCCAGTAGTCTCAATGTCCATGTTTAAATAACTTGCATACTTAGAGTGGCTTAATGATGAGGTGTTGAGAAGTTTCTCTCGTCAGAGAACGTGTGAATGAGCGTGTGTGTATAAGTGAGAAAGAAAGATTGGGTGTAGGATTGTTTGTGCTAGATTGAGTGTTAACATTCAGGTTGTGTGTGTGTTTATGTATGTGTGTATGCCAGCACATGTTATAGTAGAGCCTCAGTTTACAAAACCATCAGTCCTATAAACAAAAGGGGGGCTGCACGTGAATACTTGCATGTGTGTGTACACATTTGCCAGTATATGTGCCTGCTTACGTGTGTGTGTGCTTACCCTCACAGAAGGGACAGCACTCTCCTGGGATCTTCACTGGGTTCTGGCAGCTCTGCTTGCAGGCCATTGCTGTGCAGTGGGGTTCTCCATCTACACACTGGCAGAATGTGCAGTCATCCTCCTTCCACTGCTCCTCGTGCTGCCGTAGCTTATGGTTCACCCAGCAGCTGGCCTTCGTGCTGTCCACTGATAACAGCTCCACATCTGCTGGGGGAGACACCGAAAGAGTGATAATGGCTTAAAATGGGTATTTAATAAATCATTGTAATTGTCCTTTTGCTATACATTTGATTTGCATAACATAATTATTTGTATGTGATTAAATAATTAAATAATACTGTAGTAGGGCATTTGAAATCATGTTCCAAGTAACAAATCTTTGTATGTATGTCATATGGTCTATTCATTAATACACACGGCAGCGTATTTATTTGCTGTCCATTACTGCTCTGTGTCAGAGGTTAACCTGACCACTGTGTGTCACTCTTAGCTTGACTGTTTTAACTTGACCTTGGTCTTTCAAGGCGAAGACCAGTGCAGAGGTCATGGCTGTAATTTTCACTCCAAAGTAGGAAACATAGTTTAAAAGCATTGGCAGCATTATATCCACATTTACACCAGTGTTTGAAGTTGTGATCAGGCTTAAAGTGAAGCCAAATGTGTAAGAGCTTCCTGAGCTGGTGGCATGTTCTGTTAACGGTTTAAGTATGGTCTGAGGGGAATTGTGAGGTAATGTGTCAGAGGTTCTTGAAAACGTACATAATTGATCTTTTTGGTTCTGTTTGCGGCTGTTTCGTGTCCAGTCATCACCGCAGTGTAGGTGCTGCATTTTGCGTCTGTAAGTGTGTCTGATTTATTCCCAGGAAAAGCCTGTTTACGTGACTGCAGCAGTGATTTAATGATGTGCTTTCCATCTGGGTGCAGTTAAACTTGATGACTCTTCATCTACAGTTTCTCCTCTCTTTGTTTCCTCCCTATCTCCCAAGCTCAGTTAGAGCACTTTCACCTGTTGGAAATCCGCTCAAGCATTCAGTACCACGGGCAAACCTAAAAAATTATATGAAATGCATGTAATCGCACGAAATTGCCCTCTGAAATAAATTATATACAACTTCAGAAGATGCAAGAATAAGAAACTCTGTTTTATATGTTGGTAGGAATTATTTCTACACAAGCTTCTGAGATGCCCCAGAGACCTGAATTAAGAAACAACTGCTGAAACCTCACTGCAGTGAAATAAGACATACCTTATCACAATACCGTTGAACTTATTTGAATTATAAGCTTACAATCATGCTGAAAGGATCACGGACTTGCTCATAGATAACAGACTTCTTGCCAACATCAGTTTTATTATGATTTTCTGATTATCTGGTACTGAATGGAGTTCCATCACTCATGTGGATGTTACTTTGACCGGTACCACCAACCTAAACATTGCTGCAGACCAAGTACACCTGCATCGGTATTCCCTCATGACAGTGGCCTCTTTCAATAGGATCATGCACCCTGCCACACTGTAAAAATCGAGGAATGGTTTAGGAACATGAAAAAGAATTCACGGCGTTAACTTAGCCTCCAAATTCCCCAGATCTCAATCTGATCAAGCATCTATGGTATGTCCTGGACAAAATGGTCCAATCCTTGGAGGCCCTATCTTGCATCTCAGAGGACTTTTAGGATCTGCTGGTAATGTCTTTGTGCCAGATACCACAGCATACCTTCAGAGGTCTTGTGGAGGTCTTGAAGGGTCAGAGCTGTTTTGGTGGCAAGAGGGGGGCCTATATGATATCAGATTTTAATTTTATGACTGATCAGTGTATACCACTCTAGCTGACGCATAATTTTGGGTTTGGTGACCTTAAGCTGCGGCTGCTAAAGAGGAAAAAAAGTGCACACGTATAAAAGATAACTGAACTAGGAAAAAATATTATTACTGTTTTTGAATTTTAGCTTCACCACATACATTCTGTGATTTTATGAAAATACAAAAAAATGCTCCACATTCTTGTGTGCCAAAGTGCTTTTTTACCAACAATGTTTGCTTAAATAGTAAGGTGGAACTAACTGTATTCTAATTATACTCCCATGGAGTGTTGTTCTAAGTTAGCAAAAATGCACACTGTCATAGGGTGTTATAGTCTACTTCAAATTCTGCTAATTTCTTTAATATAGCCTTTAATATGGCGAGACCCACATGTGAACGTACAAGTTTCCACATTTGGTGTGTATAGTGCACTTGTCTATTTTGTTACTGGGCAGCACAGTGACACAGTGGGTAGCGCTGTCAAGAAGGGCCTGGGTTTGATTCCCGGGTGGGTGGCCGTGGGTCCTTTCTGTGTTGGGTTCCATGTTTTCCTTGTTACCTTTGAGTACTCCAGTTTCCTCCCACAGTCCAAAGACATGCATGGCAGGTGAAATGGAGATGCTAAAATGCCCCTAGGTGTGAGTAGGTACATGCATGAGTCTGCTCTGTGATGGACTAGTGACTTTTCGAGGGTGTTTTTCTGCGATTCACCCTACAACTGCTGGGATTTTATTGGATATCTCAATAAATCAGGTGTCAAATGTTTCTAAAAGTCCACTGCCTGGAAGTGCCATGCTCCATACATTTTTCTATTTTTATGCAACATACTAACATCTTTTCTAATTCTTCCAAAAACAATACCTTTGAATATAACAAATGACATTATCCAGAGAAAAAAGGATTGGTGGAGGAATGTTGCATTGGCATTCTTGCTGAAGAACTCCACTTTATGGGGATTCAGACTGTGTTCGTACTTGTGTGAGCTGACGCTTAAGCATTCACTTCTACAGGCTTTTTACATCATCCAATTACTTGGTTTAGAATCTGATGAAGACAAAAGTTGTCTTGTTTATTAACCATTTGAGGTAAGCACTAATGGTACCATCATGTATGTATTTGCTAGCCTACTAATTATTAACTAGCCTATCCGTTATGATTGGTTGAAGGTGTAGGCATTCCCCAGTGGCTGCATGACATATTTATATAAAGCATGGTGGGTAATGTTGATGAACGGAAAACAATTTGAAATTTGATTTTTAACAAATTTAATGTCAATTCAAAAAAAGACCTCTGATCTCAGGTAGTGGCATTTCCCTCAACTCTCAAAACAAAACATTCATTACCTAAAAAGGGAGCTTGATCAGACTACCAGGCTTCTTTTAACCCTTTATTGTCAGGGCATAACTCTCATTCCAGCCTTCCCTTAATGAAAAGGGACCATTGCTGGATGGCCTGAGATGAAAGCATTCCCTCTTTTTAGACGGCTTTAGTTTCCAGGTGGGTCTCTTGACTTTGACCCCCTATATAACTGCTGTTCCTACTTCTGATGTCTGCTGAACCCAGAAACACACTCTGACTGAGAGGAAATGTTAGCCTGTCTGATCTCTGTCTGTTAGCCACATGTGCAGCTAAGCTACTTACATTCTGTCCATTTCCAGCTAGCTGGAGCTACTCTCAGGGGCATCTAAGGTTTAGCGACCAAACAATAAGATCTGTTTTGTTACAATATGATTATTCTGTCATAACCACGTTTTTCCTCGAGACTTGGTCTTATAAGTAGATACAATGAGAATCAAAACTAAGAGTGACAAGAAGGTATATTCTGTTGTATGATGCCTAAAAGCTTGGTCCAAAGTTCTACCTTGATGACACTATTCTGTTGTTCTGTTACTGTAGCTCAGAAACTTCCTGGCCTCAGATATGTGATTATCATTCTGAGCGCCCTTGATGTTTACATGAAGTTTATTGTAGTAGGGCATGTCTGGATTTGGAAAGGATGTGGTTAAGGTGAAAAGCATTATATGCAGCCAGGGCACCTCAGGAGGCAGAGGCAGTTCAAAGTCTCATGCACCATCTCAACACTGCTGACAGCACTCAATGCTTTCAAAGGAAGCTGGCTCCCATGCTGCCATTCATCAAGTGAGACAACCTTACATAGAACAACTCAAGTGAGTCCCACTGTTAAAAACTGTGTAATGTCTGGATATAAGACCAGGAGAAGTGCTTCTTAAACACTAATAAACACAAATACAAGCCCACCACTCTAAACCTTAGCCCAACAGCATGCATTAGCTGTTTCAACAGCTTATGGGGCTTCAACAGTCTTACATTTAAGCTCATGTTCTAAATATTTTTGTGCTGTATGTTTTAGGAATGTCATCAAGAACACACCATACAACATAGCACCAGACTCTCAGGTCCTATAGGGTCACATTCCAGCCCAGTCTGGTTCTGGGATGATTATCATTTTCAACAATATACTGCACTGTAAAACCTAATGATTACCGTTTCAAATTCTTCTAAAACTGTGTTTAACTGCCATCTTAGGCAATTAGTTCCAACCACACAATCTTAACAGTAGAGAAGTGTTCTGTGCATGCTGTTGTGAACATTTTCTTTCTTTCGATTTCCAAACCTTGCCCCTAAGCAAGATTTTCGGTCAGCAGCTGTGACGGCAGAACTGGAGTCAGAAATGAACAGAATACAATTTGAAAAACAAGATGGGCTGTGAAACACATGTTTAAGCTGATGGCTAATTGTGTGTAAAGAGCAAAAATCTGCCAAGTCTGATCTTGGCCAAGTCCAATCCAATGCATCCCTAACAAACCACAGTAATCCTACCTATAATAGTATTATAAAATGCAAGTTAATAAAAGTTAAAAAAGAAGTCAATCAATTGTATACTTGTAGTTACATTTATTTCATTGTATATTAGAGCTTATTAAACATTGTCAGCATTTTAACAATACCATAATAATATCAAAAACATGATCATTTTTGTTGCTTTAGGAACTTTTCATATTGTCATTAACTGATGAGTTCAGTGAGGTATGTTTGAGCAGAGAAATCCCCACGCTGGACACTGGTCCCCAAGGACTAAAAATACCCCCTGTACTATTAGCTCATATGGAAAATTAGTTCATCAATCTAAGAGTGCAGTGTGTGAGAATGGGGATGTGTAGTGTACCTATGCAAACCGGGCAGCATTCCTCTTCTGGGATGTAGAAGTTATCACAATCCAGCTCAGCACACTCGACCTTGGTACAAAAGGAGATGCCCCCACGACACTGGCAGAGCCAGCAAGCGTCCATGCGGTACACCTCGCCCTCAGCAAACTGCTTCCCGTTGTGCACACACTTGGGGGAAACTGGTGAAGAGAGACAGGGGCAATGAGCAGAAGGGAGGAAAATCATACT
Organism: Brycinus macrolepidotus; assembly: GCA_037974445.1. Taxonomy (NCBI): domain Eukaryota; kingdom Metazoa; phylum Chordata; class Actinopteri; order Characiformes; family Alestidae; genus Brycinus; species Brycinus macrolepidotus. The sequence continues at coordinate 41,030,123 of JBBPCZ010000001.1, read as the reverse complement.
ATAATCACACTGAGGTACATCTTACCATAGCTACCCAAAAAGTCCAATTTCATCCATCACTGAAGCCACTGATGAATGGTTAAGGTTAGGATTGAGATTTTAAAAAACATACATACTTTAAAACTGTGCATGTCCATCTACCAAAAGTATCCACATATTGCTGATCTAAGCACCTTCACTAAGCCCTCCTCTGTTCAAACAATGCAGTCAGATCTGCTTAGTAAGAATGCATGAATGTGGCTTGTCTTATAGCTGGTGCTCACACGCATGCGCACGCACGCACGCACGCACGCACGCACGCACGCACGCACGCACACACACACACACACACACAGAGTCAAAGAGACAGCAGCCGGAGCCGAGTGCACACTGCAGACAGCAGACGGGCTGAGTAAAAACCCTGCATAACTACCGGAAACCTCTGCTGTCTCCGAGGCTCTGGCTGCTAGAACAACAGATACTGCTTGGGTCATAAGAGATCCAGAGCCGGCGCTGCACAGCAGCACGCAACTGACTCAAACTGTCTGCCCCCAGCACAGCCAGCTTCATCAGCATTTCTAATGGAAATCACCTCAGTTTATTTACATCTTCATGCCTGTGCTGCATGAACTACAAAATGTCACCAATTTAGAATTAGCTGATTCTATTTTAATTTCATTTTGCAGGAAAAAAGTTCTTCCTATGCAAAGCTAAACAAAAGAACAGACTTACGATTGCTAAACAAACCTGAAAGACATGATGTTTAGTGGCAAAGCCCACTTATTTTTCTCCCAAAATTGCATATTTGCTCTTTGTGTAATCAGGTTTCTGGAGCTCTGTGTCACGCCTGTTAACATGAAGGCTATTTTCACTTTATGATTGGATCTACTTGCTACATATTATATGACAGTAATTCCTCTACTGAAAATGGGCGATTACAATGGAAGTAAACAGCCTAGTGTTACAGCCCACCTGCAAAGCATTCGTCATGTTTCTGGTACATAGTCATATGTAAAAAGGCAACACACTGAAACAGGTAACAGAAAGCAGTAATTAACTTGGCCTTGTTTTCTGCAAGGTTAGTGATCCTTTCCTCTATCTCACAACTGTCTTGACATAAATCTGAAATGATGGCCTTCACACTTTCATCTTTATCGTAAAAGTGCTTGGGTTACACTGTGGTCCTCATCGTAAAAAGTGAATGGTTTTCAATAGCATGCCATATATGTCAATGTGCAGTTCAAGAGGTCGGGCATAGTTCATTTTTCCTAGCAGTAGAGTTATAGCAGTCAACTTGATTTATGCAGAAACTTTCACATAAACCACATGTACATTACATTCAAAAATGTGCTTGTGAATCTGTTCACTGTCATCGTGCCTGAAAATATCCACTGTCTAGTCAAACACTGAGTATCATCACAGAGCAGTAGGAAAGACTTGTATAATGTATAGTAGACAGAAGGAATACCATTCAACTGGCCATAAAGCAGTGGTCACCAACACACCTCCTGGAGATCTACCTCACTACAAAGTTTAGTTCAACTAATCAGTGTAAATAACATTTTCAGTATCACTACGTGGTCTTCACAGCCTGGATGAGGTGTTTTTAGGTAGGTTTCAGACTTTTTCAGAAGTTGAACTCAGCATAAACATAGAAGTCTGCGAGAATTGCAGTTGACCACTGTCATCAAGGGCCCACCGACTCCTTGCTCTAAGTTGTCAATGCTTTCTATGGCAACATCGGCATCTGTGGACCATACTTCTACAACAGAGTAAAAGAGCAGGTCTGACCGCGCAACCCAGTTTTTTTGCAGGCTAATACAAAGCAGGTGGGCCAAGCCAGTCGAAAATAAAGAGAGGATTTGCCTCTTTTATTCCTCTCTCCTTTCGTCTTTCTTGACCCGACGTGAGGCATGATCTAGCAGAGCGAACCAAAATCAAAGCCGGAGACTCAAAAGACACCGCTGTGATTCATTAACATAATGCGACTTCTAAGGGAAAGTCATGTGACGGGATGCGTGCATGTGATTTCCGCAGTGTTTATGGACGTTAATCCTGAGCGCGGACTGGTGCTGCAGACAGGGATTCCAGTCATGCCTCCTGGTTTCAGGTTGTTTTTCTTTGCCTTTTCATTTTTCTTTTTCTTTCCAGGGCAAGAAACTCCAGGCAGCACCAACGATAACTACAGCGTCTGTGCTACTGCATTTTTCCTTGCACAGAAAGTTAATCAGCATTGTTTACCACAATGAACAATAAACAATTAGCTAGAGGGGAAGTCAAAATCCATTAATGAAAGGGTTCAATGCTTATCTAGCTCAGCAATCAGCCACTTTCATCAGTTATAAAGATACAATGGAGGCTACTGGTCCAGAGTTGAAAAGCACTGTGAACTCTAGAGAGCCACATGTATCCTCTCTATAGTCCTAATAGTAGAGACATATTATGGAGTCTACATTGGCCGTACTTTAGGGAACACTAACAAAGTTAGTATTCCCTAAGTTAGTAAAGTAAAGTAAAGCGGCCCCTTTTAGTCACATGTGAACACACCACATCACAGCACACAGTGTGAACAGTGTGAAATTCTTTCTCTGCATTTAACCCATTCACCAAGTGAAGTCGTGGGCAGCCACCAGTCTGGCGCCAGGGGAGCAGTGTGTGTGGACGGTACCTCACCCAATGGTACCTCAGTGGTGCCACTGGAAGTCCTGCGATTCAAACCCACGGCATTCCGATCGCATGGGCAACTCCTAACCACTTGGCCACAAACAAACTAACAAACATTCCTGACATCATTATGTTGTGTCAAGGGGTCAAAAGTATAGAAAAATCATCTAGCCAAGAGTATAAAATATGCTACAAGCTATAATTACACACTGTAAAAAACAAGTGTAAAATAACAGTAATTTGCTGTTGACTTATAAAATGCATACTGTATTATGCAATGAGAATAATGTATTTGTACATCTTCACACCCTTGTATAGTACAACACAACAAATCTAGTAACCAATTGTGTGTTTTAATATAACACTATCACAAAACATAATAGCGGGAATATAAAAAAAAACATTCATATATTTCTTTTGGTGCAGGAATGCCATGTAACATAAAGCTGAACTGCAAATGAAGAGTCTAAAGTTAACAAAATTTAATTTAACAAAACTTTAAACTTAACAAAAATGAACAATATTTGAAGGCTGCTACTGGCCACTTTCCAAATATTCATGGCTGTAAGAGCAAAACAGAATAAAAAATCTAGCCTTTCAACTTCTTTGACAAGTAGCTGGAACTGCATTAACCAGAAGGCCCCATTTTTAACAGCAACCAGCTGCAGTTAAGGAATACAGTAGACTACTGCATTGCCTCTGCTGTAAATTTGCAATCACTCTTTACAGTGTTTACTGCCACACATTTGCTGGTGATCACCTGGAGAAGTGGTGTACATGACACTTACTTACTTCGCAACTCTCCCTCACAACCACTCTCACCCAGCTTTAAGGGCTATTACTACAGAGAGGCACCACTGAATCAGATTCCGAGGATACTCCCACCACAGTCCTGGCAGACCCACTAACCTAATATGCAAGCAAAGAAAATGTGCCAGACTGGCCTGTTACTCCAGCAGAGCCAGTAGCCAATGGTGCGATCCCAAGTAATTATTTAAAAATCAGAAGTACATTCCAACCTGAACGCTTCAGGTTAATTGGTACTATTTGTATACAAAATACCCCCCTCCATGATTATCAGATGCCCCACACATGAGTTCTCTGTCTTCCCTACTTTCTCTCTCTCAGAAACAGGACTCAGTTATGCAGAAGCTAAGCGCTAGTGAAGAGGGGACCAAAAAGGGCATGAAGTCTCCCGGCCTTGCTGAAAGAAGCAGACACTTGTTATCAAAATACTGATCCCCTTTGCCCCCACTGCCGCCACTCACAGCCCCGCCATCCACACATACACTTTCATACCCCCTCTCTCTCTCACATCCCTCAGTCTCTCACCCTCTCCCACACATGCAGAGAGACACATGTCTACACATATAGCCCTTGATGAACCCCCTGCACTTCCCCACTTGGACGTGTGTGTGTGTATTTGTGTATGTGTGTGTGCATGAGCAGACAAGCGAAGCCTTTGACTCCGCTCTGCCGCTTGGAACGCGACTGGTAGCCTAAGCAGTTTTTTCCTCTGTCCGCCTGGCTTCCTTGTTAAGTCCATTAGTTCCGGGACATGGCACACATTTACAGCAGGGCCAAGAGGCCAGAATGGGAATTTGGACTGTTGGTAAAACAGGGAATATTTGACGCTAGCACAAAGTACACTCTGAGGGTGAAGCCCCCTTCTCTGTGTAAAAGCAGCTTTCTACACACTCTTTCTTTCTTTCCTCGTCTTTCTCGTTCTCTGTTAACTTCCAATCACTCCACTTCTCACACTTTCCCTCGCCCTCTGACACTCTCCTTTGCCCTCTCTAGCATCTACTCAACATCTGTCTCTGTTTCCACTCTCTGCATTGTGTTCTCTGCTTCTGGCACTTACTCTCACTACATATTCACTTCCAGAATAATGGATTTATTGCAATCTATTACATTTTATCGAAGTTTTTAAAGTTTCTTATAGATATAGCTAATAGTCAGCATTGGGTGAGCATCCTCCATTGCATGACAGCACCACAGGTTTCCCTGTCCCTTCTCATATACTTTATGACCCTCAAAACATACATGGAAAGCAAGCACCTCAACAGATTCAGAAGAGAACCCTAAGCATCTGACTCTGCCATGGAGCCTTTTAGGTACGCATTTTCTTTCAAATTCCCCTTAATAATATTTTAATTAATGCTATATAGTGCAGCAGTCTATACTGTGAGTTAGGGCTAAACAGTTTGGGAATTGCAAAACTCTGAGCAATTTGTCTGACCATTTTTGTATTTTTGTTGCCAATAAGACCAGCACTCTGGATCACACATGTGCTTGAGGTCACCATATACAAGGCCAAGAGACATCTAGAGAGGAAACTTTAACTTTGCCCGCTCAGACAACTGGACTGAAATTTTGCAGTCCTGAACAGGGTTTATAATGTCCTGAGCCCATTTCTGATTTTAAAAACATTTTTCAAATTAAATAAGTACACACACAAAACAACTCATTTGTTCTAAAATAAAAGCTATTATTATTAGAGAAAGATTATTTACTACTTATTAGAACAATTTTTGCACATTCATCACATACATATAGTGCATAAGGCATACAGTGCAGGCAAGGTATTTTTCATAACACTGGCAAAGAACAATCTAGTTTTTTCTGCCTTTTTAAGGTAAGATCTGCAAACTGTGTATATATCTCAGAATGGATAAGTAAAAATGGGTGAATTCTTCTGCTAGGGGAAAAAAATTTCAGGCTTGTGCCGTAGAATTCTCCTGCCTCTCTGTCATGTCTGACTCTTGTACCTACTCTTTTAGCCAGATGGCCAATCTGTTCTGCAGTGATTAGGTCTGTATACAAAGGCCTTTTATTGTTAGTCTCCATAGAGACTCTTTTTCTCTCTCTCCAGTTTGAGCAGAGGAGGATGGGACCCCTTTTTGACTCTTGGTTCCTCCAGAGGTTTCTTCCTCCAGCTTTAGGGAGTTTTTCCTCGCCTCTGTCGCCTTTGGCTTGCTCACTAGGGGCTTGGACCTGGATTCTGTAAAGTTGCTTTATGACAACCCTGATTGTAAAAAGCTCTATATACATAAAATTGAATTGAATTGAATTGAATTGCAGCTGGCCCAACTTAATATTTCACTTTCCCTGTGCAGTCATTAATGTTGAACCTCCCCAGCACTGGCCTACGGAGCAGTAAAACTACGTTCTCTGGGGTGAAGGAGAAATTAGATGGAGTGGTATTTGTTGTCCAGAACTAATCATGCTACATCTGTACCTGAACTCACTAGTGGTCTTGTGGCTGTAGGCAATCAAATCCTCATAGCAATGTTGCAGCGTCTAGCATCGTATAACCAAAATGTATAGATGCATAGACATTTCTGTGGGGGTCTTACCTCTCAGGCAGTCATAGATGTGGCAGCAGTTGCCTGGTGCGCCGGTGGCCTCGCTAATGATCACTGCCCTGTGTCCACTAGGACATTCTGGCTGGGGTGGACACTGACCACAGGTGCACTGAGGTGGCAATATGGGGCAGCAGCCTCCAGGGGGCGTGTAGCTGCGGGTTAGTATTGAATCAGGTGGGCAGTCAGACGAGGGTAGAGTCGGGCAAGTGATCCCAGCACATTTCAGCTCCACTGAAAAACCACACATACAGACAGAGAGGGTTAGAATGAGATGTTGAGTAACAGTTGCTGTCATAAACACCTTCTACCTCTAAGTGGTTGCAGCAGTGGGCAGAGAGAGAGAGAGAGAGAGAGAGAGAGAGAGAGATCAGGTTGCAGGCTGGCAGAACTGTTCCTGTCATCAGATCTAACTCTGCCTCTCACTGACAGTTTTATGCATCCTGTCCACCTGAGCGTGAGAACACACTCACACATACACACACCAGAGATCCCCATACTTCCTGTTCTCCATCCACTGCACTGTGTACTCAATGTGGAAAACAAACAGGCTTGTTCAGCTGCTTGTTCATTCAGTCCCAAGCAGCAGCAGCAGCAGTTCACTCACTCTTTCTAGTATCATGGAGTATTGAAAAGGGCAAAACAAGTTCAACATTACATGACATCTCCCAAATGGCCGTTGTCCTGGGCTTTTCACACACAAGGGTTTGCTGGTAATTAGGGATGCATGAATGGAATCGGCTGGACCTTTGTACCCGACTAAGTATTTGAATGTATCTAAGTATCTGTATTTGAATGACACTGTTACACCTGTACCAAAATGTCATGGTATAATTATGCATGATTAATTGTTCTGAATACCCAGTCACCTCTAACCTCTATGTAGCACTTCATTTCATGGTGCAAATCCAAAGAACTATTAGTGATCAGAAATCCTGTGGATGAAAACAATTTTTGGATTGGATAGGATCCAAAGAGAATAGAGAGAGCCATTCAAGAAAATAAATGGGTTACACTCAAATCACACCTGAATTACAAAGGTACAGAATGTCAGAATGCACTTTGGCTACAACTGCTGAAGACTATGTCAGGTAACAGTGTTGTCAGCAAAGAATAAGAAAGTAAGTCTGCAGTGGGTACAGGAACAAGAAAAATGGAGTGGAAAAAAGCTGCCTAGTTGGACAAATTCAAGTTTATTTTGCTGAGTGAAGGAACAGAACTGGTGCAAGTTACATGAGTCCATGGAGCCATCCTGTTTGATGTTCAGATTTGGTGTGTGTGTGTGTGTGTGTGTGTGTTTCTGGCACACATTAGAGCATGCTGATTCCTTATTGCCGCTCACCAGGTTTACCCCTTCATGGCTACAGTTTTGGACACTTCCAGATGGTTAATGCACCATGTCAGAAATCATGTATCATCATTAAATGGTTCCAGGAACATGATAGCGAGCTTTCATTGCTTCAGTGGCCTGCACTGTCCCCAGAGTTTAACCCTATTGATCATATTTGGGATAAGGTGGAAAGCAGCTGTCCAGTTTCCAGCAACTGTGCAATGCATCATTACTCCATGGAACAACATTCCTGGAAAACCCACCCAGTATTGTGTAGAATCTGTGCCCAGATGAATCTGTACTGTTCTGAAAGCCAAAGGAGGTTCACATTCTACCTAAAAAACGGAAACCCTTTGTATATTTATTTAATATATTTATCTATCCCTTGTTTAGCTTGATATCCTCCATGAATGTGTTACCTCAGGTTCTATTTTAAACCCATCGTTTAGTACAGTCAAAATTTGCCCGTCTGCAAAGTCCCTGCTGCTGGCACAGTCACACTGATACCCTTGTGGAGAGGCATCAGGCCACTCTGGATTGAATTTTGGATGATGTTCAGGAAAAGAAAATTGGTGGATTATTTCTCCCTGCTCAGTTATTGTGGCAAAACAGAAGCTACCTCACAGAGCTTGGATTACACAGCACTTAAACAGCGTTTATTTTGGGTTTGACTTCCTCACTGTTGCAGCACAACTTGAATAGAGGGTATCAATGTGTGCAGACAGAGAGAGAGAGAGAGACAGACAGCATTTGCCCTTGAAGTCTGCTTGCAAACGAAAATCTTTTCAGGCCATTGTAGACAAAACACATTCTGGAATCCAGCATGAAGTAATGTGGGCAACACTTGACCTGAAGGCCAATTTATAGATTTCTCTCAAGTCTCAAGACTTTATCTGACTTTGTGCTCTACTGCAAAATCTCAATGCAGACAAATGCTGTCCTGAAAGAGTTCAGCCTGCCACTGCATTGACACACAATGCTGCTGGATGCTTTGGCAAGCTTAGAGAGGGTCAACAATCACTTGACGTAACTGTAGGCACATGCCCAGCTGTGTCAGAACCTCAATGTGATGCGAGTCATTCATCTGGGATTGCTGCCATTGGAAATCCCACAGCACAACAAACCACCATGTGCAGCCCCTTGGCTCACACATGCATGAGAGATGGCTAACAACAGTGTCAGCAGACTGTGCATTCAAACTACATTGTCATCTAGCACGTTAATCTTATTCTAGCAACCAGTGTTTGTAGACACTTATGATCATTTTGGCAAAAGAGACAAATTTTGCAGCTGCTGAAAAACCCTTTAAGCAGTGGTTCACAGTTTTGATCATGGAGAAGTATTGGGCTAGTTACTCAAATAATCCATTACAAATTCAATCACATTAACATTTAAAAGGCAAGGGACTATACTTGCCTTTGCTCTCAATCAACATTTATTAGTATATGGCACTGCCCATGCTCATGGTCAGAGTCGCACAGTAAGCTGTTGCAGGCAGTCCTGTCATGCACAAATGATATACAAGGACTGGCAGAAATAATGTATACAGATTACATTTATGTTTTAAATGCATAATGCAAAAATAATAATAGAGACATATGAGCCTTGTCCTTGAAGGGTGCCCACAGACATAACAAAAGTAATAAAATTATTAAAATAAAAATAGTAGTGTTAAAAATATTTTAAAATAAAAAAATTTAAATGCAAAAACAGAAGTTTGGAAGGTGTTAATATAAGACCTGTGATATAAATGACACAATAAATTAGCATTTTCAGAGAAGATTTTAGTCCCAAAGACATGCCTGCAGAACAAGAAAAGCAGCAACAAGTGCTTTTTTTGTCTTCAAGTTCAAACTACACCGACCAGAAGTAAAGTGACCATCAAGATGATGGCGAGAAAGGGCTATACAGTGCAAAAAATGTCTGTTTACGAGAAAATAGACACCGAAAACAAAAAGAAAGACAGCAGCATAGTATGCAATAACGAGAAATATTAAAATTTACAGTCAAATATGATTATCACAAAGGATATATTTATGTTGTAGAACATGTAAAGTTGCTGTTTTCAAGGAATGACATGAGTTTTGTTCGCATTTTGTGCACATGATGCCTTGCATTTTATGTTCCCTGATCAGTGCAAGGAAAACAATAGCTTAAATCTTCCAAAAAACACAGCGATCCTTAACTTATATATTACAAATATAGCTTCTTGTCTTTATTATATTACAGCATTATATTCCAATTTTCTCAGAGTATAAACCAGAAATGGTTGTATTATTTCCTAAACTGTTTGTTAAGTGTCATAATTGCATTCCTTACTGTTTACATTTCTGCTTTTGTTTTCAAGTTTAAGATCCTGTCCTCACATCCTAAATGCACCCACCCCCCTTTCTTGGGGCCCACTACTGCTGAGGTCTGCCCTGTAGCTTCACTACTGCAAATGAGTAATGCAAATAATGTCATTCTTATTCATTCAGTAACTAAAGTAATTTCATTACTGTGACATATTATGTATTACGTATTACTGTTCTGCCCCAACACTGCTCTGGATTACCTCGTCCTGCATATTGTGGTATGTTCACTGCACTTGCTCCCCTGCTAAGCTAATTAACAAGTATTCAGTTCATCAATAAGCTGTTCCTGAGCTGAAGCAGATGTGTTCGAGCAAGGAAGAAAAACTAAAATGTGTAGGGCTAAGGGCACCCTAGGAACAGGGTTAGGAAAAACTCTCTTAAATAAACAATACTGCCATCGTTAAAAATGATGCAGCAAGTTAGCATGACAGCATTTTAATTATTGTTGAGTGTTTATTAAACTAAATGACGTTAATGCTGAAGGCGGAAGACTGATGAGAATATGGTGAACAGAAACACCACAAAACTCATAAACAGCTAATTGCCTCATGAACGTGAAGAAAACGAAGATGTTTACAAGCAAGGCCAGTGGCATTCTCCACGATCCGCATGACCACTGCAAATCAAGAGAAAAGCGGCAGCCAGGCTGAATTGCATAATGTGGTTTGTGCTGTGGTGTCTTCCAGAAAGCGGTGTCTTCGGCTGATGTCCTTCCCAGGCTCTGACCCCTTCGCCCCCTTCCCAAGACTGCAACTCGACTCTTGCTAAGGATGTGCCTCCACTCTGACATTTGCGGACTTGTAAGAAGATCTTGTCTGTTTTTTCCTCTCCCCCGCCACCTTTCCCCACACCACATGGGAAATTCAAAAGTCACGATACACTCTGGCCTCTCAGAGGTCAGCTACATTCTCTGCTGTTGTAACACAGTTATATTTGAATTCTGAATGATTAGAATTGTAGATTCAGATTCTGATTCTGAAAACTTCTAGCACTGTCTGCTTAATCAACCCACTTGGGAACGATTTCTAGGTGTGTTCTAGGGTCTTAACCATAAAAAACTGGAAAGATGGACTGAATAGAGAACAGAAATTGAGCAGCCCTGCGTGCCCAAGTGTGCTGCAAGTAAGGAAAGGGTAATATTTTTGTAAGAAATCTGACGGTTGAGATTAAGGCCACAGCAGCCATTGAATAAATAGAGCTGGAGTGGAACGTATCTGTACACTGCTGTTTGCTTTAACTGACTGAGGAACAGCAGTAGCTGGGCACAAAGCATGCATTGACCAAACATTCTCAATACTAACACTAAAAGAAGTAAAAAAAATCCTCTAGCATTAAGGTTGGCCACAAGCCCCTGCTCAACAGCCTTTGGTGTAAAACCTACACTTCAGTCAAATAAACAGCCAAAGCTAGATTTTAGAATATTTCTTCAGCTTTCAGATAATGTACACTGGTGATGGTCTGCAACAAAAATAAGAATTTTATTTTTTAAACACACCATTTTGACAGCCCACTGCAGATGCTTTGTAGATGTCTTTAACCAGTGGGGAGCTCTCAGTACCTCTTATGATTTCAGAAAATGTTTAATAATTCTGGGAATTTTGGACAATAAACATCTCAAATATTTGGTTAATTTTTATTTACTGAACTTACTGTAAACTCTGAACACGTATTTCATTTTACTGTAAAGTTACACACAACAGAAAATTGTCCAGTCAGGAATATTTTTGCCTTCTGGTTTCTAGGTAGTGACACAGGAAATTCATTATTCATTGCAATTAACCTGTATTACATTATGATACATTCTTACGACATATTATTTATTCATAAAGATGCCTCTGAATCACACTGGGCTGAATCACACTGAATCATACTGTGAGTAGCCTCACCAAATTTGCACTTTTTCATCACTTTTATCCACTCTTTCATTAGAACCTCTGGCTTAAGCAATTCATCAATCAACTTTTAGTTCCCTAATCTCAGTTTGGGAAACCTGACACTATATTTCACCGTATGCAGATGTTATTTTGATGTTTATAGATAACCCTATATATTCCATACCACCCCTGCTTAAGTTATTTCTTAGATTATAAGATCATTTGGAATAAATCAACTCTTCATCCATTACATATTCTGTTAGACTTAGCAATGCTTTCTGGGCTCCCATTCTTTAAGAATCAGTAAGAAATGTTATGGTGTTGTCAAGTAAATTAAAACACACAACTCTAATTGGACATGATGTTCTACCTCTGTACAGACCAGGATTGCTTTGGTAAAAATTATGTACCTCAGGTAAGTTTTAGTTGTTTGATTCCTTTACCTCCTCTCATGGAAGTACAGGAATACGCACACCCTCTCCTTATATATTTTCAATGGCAACCTCATATAAAGTTGCAAACTCTACCAAGATGCAGATCAGATGGTGGCCTTGCACTTCTGAATTTTAAATTATATACCCAAGCATTCACCCTTCAACCTATATCAGTTTGGTAAAATAGTAACATTACTGTTTATTGGTACTCAGTGCAAGAATTTGTAGCCCCACAAGATCTCATTTTCTTTGACATACGCAGTAGGCATTGTAATTTACAATTAGGGCCTATATATCAACCTGGTGAACAAGCTATTTGATAATTTCAAGATATTAAAGAACACTTTAATTTACCTGGCGCTTCCTTCATTTGTGATTTTACAGGCCATAATTTTCCCTTCATGCACATGGGGAGTCATGGAACTCTAAGTTACAAAAATACTGAATACTTAAGACCAATAATCCCAATAACTATGACAAGTTTCTAGCATTTATATCTTTCTGCTTAAAGTTTCTTACATTTCCACTTGGCATGTGCTCAGTCTGGTCTCAGAATTTTATTTTTGATTTTCAAAAAACACAAATCATCAGGATTTTACACAGGTTTTATCTGTAAAAACACTTCTACTCCAAATTTCTTCTCATTGAGGGAACTTGGCACCATCTTGCATTAATTTTACTCCTGTCCCAAAGGCCTTTACGAGTTTGGCACTGATCTTACGGCCTTGGGAGACCAGGACGTCCCATGCTCAACACCTATATTTCTTTTGAATGATTTCTCATCCTATTGTCTCTCAATTCAACAAAGATGATGACTGCTTTGTGCCCTCACAGCTGAAGTGAAAATTATTTAACTGATGGATTCATTCATACTCCACTTCTAAAAGCTAATGCATTTAACATGTGCTAGACATTCATTAAATAAAAATTTGCATGGCACCACCAATGTGGGGATACTATTAGAAATCCCAAAGTGGGGATAAGCATAATTAAGGTTTTTCTCACATTTTTGACTGAGCTTTAAAATGTTTGTCCCTCACTAAAGGCTTAGCTCCTATATTTACTATACAGCCCTGACCTTAAGAGACATTTAAGTACATAAGCTATTAAAGCCATCTTGTTAACCCTAAATCTAACACTCACTCTCTGCTTCACCATATAGTTTAATAATAATCTGGGCAAAGCTCAAGCTATAGGGGTAAAGGGGGCCATCAACATAAAGTATGACCAAATCTTTCATTGTTTCATTGTTACCATGAAACTGTGTTGAACATTAATCTAATTCTGTAGAGAAACTAATGGCCAAAGGCAATTGTCATTCAAATAAGCTGAATGTGGGTCCGCAGCGGTCCAAATAATGTGATTATTAGCTGGATAGACAGTTATGGGTACAATAAAAAGAACAAGGGTGGCTGTACAAATTCAATAGCAAATGCACTGCAGCCCCACTGGCTGTCTGTGTTCCATCAGAGGGCATGGAATAATTAGCTGGTCAGTGGCTATAAGAGCAATCTTATCACCACAATGGTAGCTATTCTCCAGCGTTTAGCAAACAAAGACACAAAGGCCTCATTTGACATGCTTGATAAATTCAGTCTAACCAAAATTTGCTTTCTCCTGGTAGAATGGCAAGGCACTATAAAATGCCTAGCAACCGGTGGGTCTGGATGACACACACACACACACACACACACACACACACACACACACACACACACACACACACACACACACACACACACACAGGGAAAACCACAAGGACCAAAAGAGGTGGGACACGGAAATTGGCTCATTACCACAAAGCGGCCCATTGTAAACAATGCATATATATCTGGCACCCTCAACACTCATTCATGAAAGAAAAGCAGCTTTGTAAATGTGTTTTTCCTTCTAGCAGAGGGCACAAGGGCGGCAGTCTTCCTCCTCTCTCCTTCTTTTTCTCGCGCGTCTCTTGCAGGCAGAGGAGGCTGTGTTGACAAGCCGGGGTTTACTCATGGAAAAAAAAATGTGCACAATGCACACAGTGTTCGGAGACTGACTTTGGACTGTAGTCAGCCAGGAACAAAGCTGTCTCAGTGCAGCTGCTCTTGCGTGGGCTTTTCAGGCTCAAGACCTCAGGTTTTTACAGTCATATACATGTGGAAAAAAAAAAATCAGTGGGAGGAAGATGTTCAAATAAATGCACCAGTGCTAAGCTACTATCTTCAAGAAGTTCTAGAGAGATAAAGACTTGTTATGAAATGCTTTGGTCAACATCAGAGTTTAGGATGTAAATGGAGTTCATAAAGAGTTGGGACATGGGAAGGGCTGCCCCGCCTCCTCAAAAAACACAAACCTCAATATTTACTTGGTAAATATTTGAGAATGAAAAATGTGACAGTATGCTGGACTGAAGCTGGCGTTTGACTCTTTATCTGTATGTTTGTTTATTTGTTTTTGCATATTTTCAAGACAATTAAGTCCTAAGTATGTACAAAGGTCACAGACAGCAGGTCACCCACCTTGCGAGGACCAGTAAAATGGCCCTGACATTGCAAAATGCTTTTGACAGAAACTATATGTTTCTTTTTTCACAGAATGTGTACAGATTTATGGTTAGGCCAAGAAAATTCTAAGAATATTTAAGCAGTTATATAAGTATAATTAATAACACAGTGTTTTAGAATTGCAATAGACAGCCAGGAAAAGTCTCTAAAACTATTTATCTTTGCAGTAAGTGTGATTTTGTCACTACTATTGAAGATGACAATACAATTTTAATGAAGAAGTGATCAATGTGTGTGTGTGTTTATTCCATTTCTGTTTGGATTCTGTTTTAGAGTGTTATTGTGTGTGGGTGCCAGAGAGTTAGTGTATTTGTGTGCGTTATTACCCGAGACTTTCTGAGAGTGTCTTGGCATGTGTGTGTTTGTGTGTGCACATCTGTTTGAATTCACTGTGGAAAACACACCCTTCCCCTCTTTGTCAGATACGCAGAGCTGAGGGGGTCCTGAGCCTTTATCATGCTGAACACACGAAACAATGCACCTTTCACACAAAAGCCCTTTCTGCTATTGTCTGAGACTCTGCACTCAAGAAACGGCATAGTAAGGCTCCATCCTCCAGTGTTGCTGGAAACCATCTAACATGAAACATGCTACATTCTCCCAAAACAACTCTCAACAGTCAAGATAGTTTAAAGATGGAATAACATGACATCTTTGTATTTTAGTAAAAATACAAGTCTGTTTTGCACGTAACCCCTAAACCCCTAGCTTTACTATCCCATTATTTTAAAGGACCAGTTCAGAAAAAAAAAAATCTAATTACACAGTTTTCATCATTAAGGTCATTCAGACTGACCTCTGCATTATAGGACAAAGTATGACTTACTCCTAGAGGAAACATGACCAATATGGGCAGCCATTTCAGACAGCACTAAGGTACTGATATTCACAAAACATAAACTGGAAGACTGTTCCAAACTACCTTAACGACCTTATTGTGCAACCTTAATTAATACACAAACACAGTTTGCACAGGTGGCAAGCAGTTTTATTTACGTGTTTTTATGGAAATGATGTGTACCTTTCAAATGACTATTGCATTCTAGTGTTTCTTTGCAGCCTTAGCATTACAGCTACAGTTCCAAATTAAAGAAGTAACATTTGGCATGTCTTAGCTAATTGACTACATCTGCAGTAAGAAGGTCATTGGGCAAACCACATTTTTGCCCAACCTGCTCACCATCTATTGTAAAGTATTCATCAACTTACTACACAAATGTTATAAAATGTACACTTTTGCATATTCTTAAAATGGGGTGTATTTATAATAATTTGTGTGTGTTTATTTATTTAATTTCCATGTTAAGATAAAAGTTTAAGATACAAATTTGTCAAAGTAGATTTTAATGAATGGCTGAAGAGGAAAGTGAAGAGGTGAAGAAATACCAAATTATAAAATATGAGAAAACTTTACATTAAAGAGTATAGGAGACAAGTGGTCAAGGTTCTAAGGATGGCTACTGTAGAATACACAACCTCACTAACTCTCTGTCTTTCTCTCTCCCCCTCATTAGATCTATAAAAGAGGCAATGATGAGAAAATGAGAGGTACCTTCAGCTATTCCATGCTCGGCAGCATTAGAACAAGAGTGAATAAGAAAGGCAGAGACAGACTGAGAGAAGAGGAACAGTGCACTCCAGACAGACACACACACACACACACACATTGTGGCCAGCACTTCGGCAGACAACCAGGGGTGAAGGCCACATTGTACTTTTGCCAGCCAGCAGCGGTCTGGAGAGCACAGCAACAGACGTACCACAAAGAGAGACCAATCATGCAGAACTAATGAAGAGTGTGGGGACAGAGCGAAAGAGAGAGAGGAAGAGAGAGAGAGAAACTGTTACAGGTGGGCCAGATCTATGGTAGTTCCAGTTGCTGTGCTAGGTTTACAGCATGGCATCACCAGGGCATCATTTGAACAGCTGAGACCTATTCTCTGTTATCGGAAGGATCCAAATGACCTTTAGCTGTTACATTATGCCATTAAAACTCTTTAAAAATTAAATTTAAAAATTATATATATTTAACCATGCTCCTTCTTCTTACTCTCCTTTGTCCTTTTCCTGTTCTTTGCTGTGTATGACACACAGACAGGTGAGATAACTTCCAGACAGGTGTACTGTATGATACAATTGAATATTAATCATCCTACCACATTCAGGGTCATGTATAAAAGTGCTGAAGACCCTGTTGATTTTGGATCAAGAGGGCAAAAGGAAATGGTCTAAGTGACTTTAAAAGAATTACTTGGGGGCATGGATGGCAGGAGCTTCAGTCATAAAGACAGATTAACTGGCTAGTTATTTAATATAAACAGTGACTAACATCTTAATGTTAGCCACAGAGGAGCAGCTAAAACAGAAGAGCAGCTGTTCCTCAGGTGTCTGAAATATAAATGTAACATGAGCTGATATTAGAGATCTAGTCTATAAACCCTTGATAAGATGAGGTAAGATATGAAAGAACTTTATTTAACCCGAGGGAAATTCTTTTGTCATAAACATGCACTCATTGCAACAAGAGGAATAAGGATAAGACAGAGTGTCAGGAGGAAAAAAAAAAAGAAAAAATAGTAATAGCGCAATCGGAATAATAAGTAAGCTATTACAAAAAACTAACAAGTAACAATAACAGATAAATAAAATAAAACAGTAATAGTGCAAACAGAATGATAAGTAAACTATTACAATAAACTAACAAGTAACTGTAAAGTAAGTAACTTGATGGTGTATGAACTACACATACTGGTCTACAGAATAGTGGAAAAGGGAAATATGGTTAGATGAGTCACCCTTCATCATATTCTTCACAAGTGGGCAAGTGCTTGTGTAGCAAACATAATCAAGCCATCATTAGTACAGGCCTTAATGTTGGGCCCCCAACAGTGACGGTGGCACTGTTACACCTTGTGGGGTATTAGGGCTGACATGGTTTGCCTCCACTTGTCCACCTAGAAGGATATCTTACCGGAAATCAATACTTGTCAGGATGACAATGCACTCTGCATCAAAACATCAAATTTGGAAATAAATGAGAAGGAGAAAAGTGTTCCATCTCTGCAGTATGGTTGCAAGGAATCTACACTATGGTGAACTTAAGATGTTATGAATAAAGAGATTTAGGACAGGTATCTCTTATAATGTGTTATCCATCTGTTCATTTATCAACTTTTTTTTTAGGTCATAGCAGAAAATAAGAACAAATTTTAGAAACACTGTGAGTTTGGCTGAACATGCACCCAGCAATGATCTTAATCAGAGGTCGTCAGTCTTATCAGAGGGCTGGTGTGAATGCAGGTTTTCATTTAAACCAAGAAGGAGCACACTTCATAACTAATCAGCGGTTTAAAGACTGAGACCAACTGATTAAACAAGTTGATTCGGGTATGTTTCTGCTCGACAGGAATGAATACACACAAGCTATTGGGGATAAGACTGGTAACCCCCGAACATAATGAGAAGCAGCCAGTTAAAAAAGTGTGTGCTTGTGTTTTTGTTGTTTTGCAGTGTACAGTAATGTGATGTATTTATCAAAAGTTGCCAAACAGTCACTTAAATGTAATATTTTACACATTTGAGAATGGAAGACATTCGAACACTTACCAGAAGGCACATGAACAAGAACACCAGTACACAGAACCTCAGGCTTAAACAGACAGGCCAGAAGTACTACATGCACTATAACTGATCACAGACTCTTTAACCTTTCGTAAACCTCTATAGGTCACAAATAAATTATTAATCAGTTCAATTACAAGACACACAGTGATCTTGAAGGATAGCTCTGATAAACATGTGGCTTAACTATGATTTGTCAGATTAACACACTTTACTGTATGGCGAAACGTTTCTGGTGTGGAGAATCTTGAGCTTTAAATGTGTTGCACAGTGGCAGCTGAAGCTATGCTGGTTTTGTTTCAGTTCAAATTCAGACATAATTCTAATTGCAATTAGATTAGCTTAATTTGATTGCCATCATCATCCAGGATAAATCAATGATTATTTATAAGGTTCCCCTGTAATCAAGCCAACTAGTACAGCCCATTGGGCGAAGTTTTGGAAGACAGTGGGGAGTCTGTCTGCCAGTCATGGCTGCGGTTCATTAATATGAATGATTGTACGCCTCACACCCACTATAAGGGTCTGTGTGATTCAGGGAGGCAGAGATGCACGGGGAATTGGAGTACAAATGCTGATTTTTCTTCGAGAAGAGGCAAGAGACTAGTAGGTATTTAAATTAAACCAGGTGAATTGGAGCCAAAGCAGGCTATCTCCAACACCGGCACTCCTTTAAAGTAAAGCCAAATGCAGTAGCTGCCAAGTTCTAACTATTTATTACCTGTGAAAATTGTGAGCACATGCATCATCATCAGAAACAGGAGGATAAAATATGCTTTTGCCAATCAATAGCTTTGTTAGTTTGCTCATCCTGAACCACGTAGCGGTAGCACGCAACATGCCTCATGCCTACAACCAAGTCGCAATGAGACACAAGCCTCTATGTATATGTGTACATTAAAACGAATGCTAAAGGTAAAAAAAAAAAAATCAACATCCTAGCAACAAAGTCTGCTTTTACGTTCCACTGCGTGAGTAGAGGCCATTGAGTCACTGTATGAATGACTGATAGAGGCAGGATTCCCTAAAAGTCGTTACACTTCAGAGAGCTTGTTTCAATTGCCTTCTTGTGCTCACTGAATATACGAGAACATTCATCACCCACAAAACATGTTCACACCTTTAGGGCTGCCTCCTGGAGAAATTTGGTTTGTGTCAATGCGCTAATTGGCTTGCCACATTTACAAAACATTTCATGCATGGAAATACAGTACACACACCACTTGAAAGTCAGCTCCTCCCTGATTTAATGTTAGGTTGTCTGAAAGAGGCGGATGCAAGTTTGAAAGCCAAAAGACTGCTGAAAAATGTTGTTTACTCTCTTCAATGGCGTATTTCTCAGATGCCTCTCGGATTTTTAAAAACTGTTTTTCATTGTGGAGCATATATTTCATTATGGCACTGGGATGTGATGACTCTTATTGCTGCCTCAAACAATATGAATTCTGTTTCCCACAAGTCCTTAGAGATCTGTAAGGAACTGTTCTTTACAAATAGCAAAATGCACAGCCAAGTACGACCCTGCTTAATGAGCTAAACATGTCATTATGACGCGCTGCCAGTTACACTGAGCCCTGCTGTGTAACAGGTCAGTATCAACAACATACAGTTTTTGCTACAGACTAGGAGGAAAACTACAGGCGCAGAAAATAATAGAGGGTTGAGAAGCATGAAACACAGCCATGCTATCTAAACAAATGATCTCATGAAAGTCAATAAATATGACAACCCACTTATTGCACAAAGGCCTGACATTTACAAAGCTGCATCAATGTGAATATGTCAGCTACTTTATATGTCAATAATTTCCTTGTCTACATTAACCCTTACTCTCTGACACCCAGTGTACACTGACATATAGAGCATAAGCTTAGCCATTATAATGGACCTTGTGTCCCTTAGTCAAGCTATAGTGTTTCCCACCTTTTGAGCATACTTTCCGAACCGAAATGCAACTCGAGGCTGAGGAAATGGGGCTCTACTGTATTTAAATCCACATCATGAGTCTTCATCACTTCATCATCCCTGCTGTCAATCACTCACTGCTTCCTGACCACAAGTAAAAGATCCTGCCAATACACACATACCCTTCTTACTGCTATTTGGCAAGGCTATGTACAGTTTGGACTTGTTCTTGGACAACGCGGTTGTGTGCGACGTGTGGTTTTCCATTTCATTTGGTGGAACTGCTTTGTAAAGCTTGGTTAATAGCTGGCAACTTGGATTGCAGGGCGATTTTCTTTGGCCTCATGTATTGAGTTTCATCCTACAGCACTGTACTCAAACAAGCATAAGAGAAAAACATTACAAGCTATTTTCACTCTTTAGACTTCTTTAGACGAATCATTATGCTTGTTATATTTTTTTGTACCCTGTCAGTATTTAGTGCTCTGATTAACAAGGCAGACCTGTGTGCAACATGCAAGAGACAAAGACGCCAAACAAGTGGGGGTGCCCAGACCACAGATATCCCTCTACATCCTATTTCAAAAAATTATAAGGGAAATGGAAGGATAAAAAGAGTGTTTATTGTTTTTATTTTTTGTTTATTGAATCTATCACCCATATTTTCAAAAACAAAAGTGATTCCATGATGAAAGTGACCACTGACAATTCTAACTTGCTTGAGAGATTTGTTAACGAACTTGAGGTTTACAGATTTAGTCATGCTGCGTTGTTTCTGACAGGCCTGTAGCAGGCATGACAGATGTTAAAATTGTTTTAATAATGTCAGTAAATGTGCTCTGGATGAATTCTTTCAACATTTTTAACTGATCTCTAATCTTTAATGACAGCTTGACTCATCTGCCTACATCATATTTTGATGACATCCTGTGATTGACGGTGTTGTATCAAAATAAGGCATGTAAAATATTGTGTAGTATCATATGTAATATCGTAAGTATCGTGTAAAAATATTGTAAAAAAATGTTATGGCATGAGATAGACAGAGGATGTTTGAAAATGGGGGACATAAGAGAACTCCTTTTATATTTCTTTATGACTTTATAATTGACAGACGTGCAAAAGATCCTTGCAAGTTCCTCCTTCTTTTTTTTTCTTTTTTTTTTTTTTTTTTACAGTGCAGAGAGTTCTCTGTTCAGCAACTGGCTTTTAGAAGTGGGTGGGGCACTTTTGACTGTAGGACTGTGAGACTGTTGTCAAGGGACAGTCAGGTTAAAATGGACTAAAACTGGGTTAGTTGGCTTTTAAAGGTTAATACTGCTTGCTCACTTTTATTTAGCTGATCTCATTGTAATCAATAGGTCATGCAATCACAATGTGATGTGAAAATTGCATAAGGTCAATCCATGCTCATCTATACATAGACCAAACCTGATTTAATGTAGGACATATTAACATAAGCTAATATATAAGCGTAACTAAAGATACTATACTATCTTCGATATTATGAAGCATATAATAAGATGCAAGTGTAAAACTCGATTTCAGCATGCTTACTACTGCAGTGTTTCATTACTTTCATCATTATGCAATCTGAATGACGGAAGTGCTAAATCACATCCAATACATCCAAAAAAATGTCAGGTGCGCTATAGTGTCTTAAAAGTGCTGCTTTAGGATCTGCTTTTGCCTCTCTGAACAAAATTACATGAACAAAGGGACCTAATAATGGACTGTGATATCTGTGTGCTGAACCAACACTGACAGATGATATCCATCTGTATCGTACAATTACTACCTCACACTACATTGGCTTTTGCCATGCACATAGAACAACATAGAAAGTTCCTGTGTGGTCTTACTTATCTTACTGTTAACAATAGATTCTTGCTAAGTTACCTGCTGCTAGCTGGCACTGGCTGCGGTTGGCATACATGAAATGGGGGTAGCAGCTCTGGGAGGTGCATTCACAGCCATTTGCGGTCAGGTTACAGCCGAAGAATGTGCAGGCTGGGTTAGCGGGACCCACAGACCTCTCCCTGTGCCTGCGCTCCTGCTCATGCCGTCGAGCCTCTGAAAGTGAGAGAAGGAGAATGAGTGAGAGAGAGAGAGAGAATGAGAGAGAGAATGAGTGAATGAGAGAGAGAGAGAGAATGAGTGAGAGAGAGAAAGAATGAGTGAGAGAGAGAGAGAATGAGTGAATGAGAGAGAGAG
>JBBPCZ010000001.1:40987719-41007737 GCA_037974445.1 Brycinus macrolepidotus | reverse complement strand
TGCCATACGTTGCCACCCCTCAAAAATTCCTGTCCCCCTCTTGCCACCACATAAATATTTTTCTAGATCCGCCCCTGATGGTAGGTATCCTACAGATGAAATTACAATTTCCACAAACAGCAAATCAAGGATGCCCAGTCAGTCTAGCAGTCATGCTCACCAATTTGCTCATGATGGCCTTTCAAGCCAAGCCAGCTGGGCTCTCTCAAAGACCAGGCATCCGTCTTTATCGTCCCATCGCTTTGCTTTGGCAGGCTGGTCGTGGAAAATGGCTTACACCCACTTGGCCTTTCTCCCACTCTGTTCAGTTTAATACTTTATTACATTTATTCATTTAAAATTACAACACAAATAAAAAATATGTATGCTTTCTTTCTCTCCTGTGCATTAGCATGTTGTTTTCAGACAGCAGAATTCAAGGTAGGTGTGATAAAGATCTTCACCATTACGGTCTGTGCTGAGTGTCACGACCAAAGACAAGTGAATGTGACTTCTGGATGCTTTGTTCGGTTTACCTGAATAGCTGTGACCTTAATTGAGCTTTTAAAGTCCTGATACGTGTGCCCAGTCATTCTGCCCTGACAGTGTCTGGACATTTGTTTTGCCAAAGGGAAAGTATGGGATAATGTTAAGCCCAAAATTACTAAAGTTGTCTGTATCTGAATGAGAGCAACTTTGAGGTTGGTATTACATGAAATACATCAAACAGTGTATTAGTAAGGACATGTTAAGGACCAGTTTCTTCATAAGCAAGTGGAATGCAAGAAATTAGCACTGGAGCATACTGGATAAAGAGCCACTCACACTGCATGACTCTACAAGAGACTGCTCTGCTCTTTGACCCTTGTGACCTCTGACTGTGAAGAGTCAACACTAAATATCATCATCAGAATTTCTCCGGAGGGTGCGTGCCTATGTCTTATATGATGAGCAAACCTGCTCCATCTTTCTCCATAGTCAGGGTTTAACAATACGTGATGAAAAATGTGATGACAACAATGAAGTGTTTCCAACAGATTTGAAATATACTTTGCCGCTGAGGTGTAGCCAGAGGTGTGTGTGTGCAGGTATTCTTAGCTGTTACAAATACATCCATATTATTATCAAAATATTGCACAGTTTATCAGTGACTACATTTTCCTTGGTTTTCTAAAGAATCAATTCAACATTTGTTTGGAAGGGAAATGCTAGCTCATTTATCAACGTGTACAGACAAGCTACTAAGTGTAGCTTGTCTGTAGCAGTGTGTGGGGACAGTACCTTACTCAAGGGTACCTCAGAGGTGCTTAGCAGTCTTGGGAATCGAACCCACGAATTCCTGATCGCAGGGCGAATGCCCTAACCACTAGGCCACCAGCTGCAGTTATACACACAAATATGGACACACACACCACACCATATTATATATACTATATGGACAAAAGTATTGGGACACACCTGTTTTTCATTGTTTGGTCTAGGCCCCTTACTTAAAGTGAAGGACAGTCTTAATTCTTCAGCATACCAAGACATTTTGGACAACACCATGCTTACAACTTTGTGGCCCCAGTGTTTGGGGAAGACCCTTTTCTATTCCAGGATGAAGTGTACAGTTAAGTGTCACGAAGGTGCTTTTGAATTGCCTGACAGTCCTAAGAACATGCCCGTGTCCTCGCCAGATCATCTCTTCCAAGTGAGACTAGACATGATATGTGATGACTGCCAGGGGATTGGACAGTCTTTCCAGCACCAGCCTGTTGCTACGTGCTGCAGCTGCTCCCAAGGCTTAGCCTTAAGAGGGTCTTCACCTCTAGCTCAAATAGCACATGTGCTATGCTTATCTCAGCTGGAGAGCTCAAGAAGATCTATCTCAAACTAGGAAAACTGTTTAAAAAACTTAATTCTCTCAGCAATTAACTTGGAAAAGAAAGCACTTGCTGGATCTGCTAAAAAAGAGCTTCAGCTGCTTCATGGATGGAACCAGACAGAGCCCATCATATGACCTGTAGTCAGTTTCTTTTTATCTCGGTGAAAACTGTCAATGAATGAAGTGTGATATGTCTTTTATAATGCCAGTGATGGAGAGATAAGCTGCCAGACCTCCTGAACACACTGAGCTTATAACAAACTTTTCTTAAATCATTCTATGATATATGAGGTAATTTTATACAGTGACAAGCATTTTCTTAGATCTTCCTAATAACCCTCTTCACCCTGTGTTATATGCTGGGGTCAGGTTGGACGACTTGCCCTTATGTAAGTCTCTCCCCTAAGCTGATTGATTGTAACTGTCTGGTGGGTTGGGAAGGTGAAAGAGCTGGAATTGGGAGACAGACCTCTACAAGAACACAGTAAATCTCCAGGCACCAAGCATCCCAGTGAGCTCTGTGCCCTGATCGTCAATCCTCCTGGCATAAATGAAGCTGAGGTTCAGTGAGTTTATCAGCACAGAGGATGTCCTTCAACTGTGCCTGGCACTTCTATGAGACTCTGGGGCTAATCTACAACTTGCCAGTCAGGCATAGTGTATTTTCACAACGGTATCAGTGAAACACACAATACATAAATCTCTATTATCTACGGCAACAGAGAGCTATTTTTTCCTGTTAGAGAAGCAGCGCTCTGTTGGTCAGGGGTCACTGGAGACCTGTGTGGAAATAAAAGTGACGATGTTAAGGGTCATTTTCCAAACATGTTTTCCAGCAAACAGTTCCTTGGAACAGATTTCTTAAATGGACGTTTTAACTATGAGTACCTTAATGCTGACACATGCCCTTAAATCCCAGATGGTTCACAGCGTTGGGTAGAAACAGTAATGACCAGGATGGCCAGGATTCCTCACTGAAGGAAACACTCTAGAAATGCTGCATACAAGCTATGTTTGTTACAAGCTTCAAATAAAACAATTAATGTCTTTTACAAGCTTCAGGTGTCCATTTTTAAATGAAAACAGGTGTTTTGATGTTTTAGCCTAGTTTATAGTTTAGCCAGGACCGGAATTGACTTAGGGTTTTTTTAAGCATCCTTTCATGGGTGGACTTCAGTATGTTGCCTGCTCCAACAATCAACATCGACAACAACCCTGAGGCTTCCTCCACATTACAGAGAAAAGAAAATAGGCAAAAACCAAGAAAATCTGCCCTAGAAAACAGAAACTCCACTTTCATAGTTTCTGTTCTGTATTTCATTGTGGATAACATTATGTTTTAAATATCCCAAGCATTTCATATATACTGCCCAAGGAGTTGTGAACAACTTACTTTCTACTGAAATGTGATTTTTTTCCTTTGCTACTTGGGTTACATAGTTTGCGACACTCAGCTTCATGTTAATCAAAATGTCTGTTGTGAAATGTCTTGGTATGAAGAGTACATTTTGCCTGAAAAATTTTGTTGTTTCAAAACTACTCTTAAAAGTAGTTCATTAGTTCCCATTAAAAGTGGTTTGTAGTTAGTTACTACTTTTAAGAGTATATAGTAATGTGCTTCAAAAAAACTTCAAACCCACCTTTTTGTTTTTTTAATTTCCAGTCAAACCGGCCATTAAGAACAAATTATTCATTTTCAGTGTTAGACACAATAGCAGGAAGCCTATATTTAACATAAAATTGCACATAAGCCTCCAGCACTAAATATATGACATCTGTCACTATTTAGTCAACCATTTTTGCAGCCCAGCACCACTTTAACTATTCCATCCTTCCAATTTTACACAAAGTTTTCACTGGCTTTATGTTCTCCTTCACAAAGACACACATTCACACAAACAGCTACCCAAACACACCCTAGCTCCCTACATTTCTTTCTGATGTGAATATAAAGTGGCTAAATATTTCTGAGGAGAATAGATAGAACATAAGCCACTTACATAAGAAAGGGAAAAGTGAAAATAAAATAATAATTATTAATGAGAAAATTATCATTTAAAAATAATGCAATCGAAAGAAATTGGGACTACAAACAACAGTACCTTGTAGACCACAAAACTGACCCCATCAGATAACACCATTCAAAGCTTTCATCTTTGAGAGAGAGAGAGAGGAGAAATTCAAGCTCCACTTTTGATTTAGATGTGAAAACAATCCACAGGTGTTTCTTCCCAGCATTCCACTGTGAGAAGGTGACAGTGAGATGTGGACTGAGGTTTTATGGACCAATGAGTGTAAATTTTTAAATTGCCTGTTTGTAAACAGAAGACTGCACATCCCTCTCCAAGGCTTAATCTGTGAATCTTTGCAATGGTGGCAAAAATACAACAGTGAGCTGGAACTATTGTGCCCCCAAACCGTACTACCACACCTGCCCCTAACGTTAAGCCTTTGGCTTGCGTGAGCAATCAGTGAAGTCTGCACCATGAGGTCAGTTTTCTAGACCTTGGTGCTGGGGGGAAATCGCCCTCAGGTAAGGCTGCAGTATTTACAGCCATGCTTCCATCTGCTTCTGGAATGTCAATCTTCTCCATTTCAGAGGGCGGTAAATCCCACCACCGTAATTACAGTGTCACCAGCTCAAACTTAAAAGTGAAATTACCACCTTTGCCGGGGCTATGGCGGCCGGTGCTCAAGGGTTTTAGAGATGGACAGGGGTTAAGGAGAAGTATGTGAAAATGGTTCTTGTCCAACCTCACACTTGCATTCTAGCTTGTGTGTGCATGTTTTTTGTTTTTACCTTTCAAAACATCATTTGCTCTTGGTAGGAATGCACCGATATGGGAATTGTGGGCCAGAGCTGTTTTTTCATGTGCAACAGCTTGGACACATCTGGTCAAATGACGTTTTGTTGATTTTCTAAGTGAAAGTATTTACAGAGAACACACCCATTGAAATACACGATTGCTGCTGAATTTAACATTAATTAGAAAATAAAAACTAGTCTTTGCAAAACTTATGGCATGTTTTAGATATTATGTTAATTTTCCCAACTTGTTAAAAAATTGAAAATGTGCATTCCGGTATTATTGCGTATTCCTAGCTGCTGGAACCACAGAGGAGAATGAAATGTCTTAACACTCAAATTGTCTTACACTGAAAAATGTCTTCTGATAAACAATGACATAAGCAGGAAGGGCAAAGGACAAAGGCTAAGTCAAAGGCCTGCGCTGAATAAGAAAGTGTGTGATGTAGCCTAGTGGGGAGTTCATGTAGTTGCATGAAGACAAGAGTTTGCCCAAAAAAAAAAAAAAAAAACCCCAAATATACTCAGTTTTGCTTGATAGATGGAAGACATGTTTAGACAAAAGTATAAACAAATTATAGAGAACACATTAATCCATTTTATCCATAAGTGTCTGTACGATAATAATTAAGAAATCAACACAATCTGAGGTAAGTATGGGATGATTTAGGCCTGCATGATGCTAATTGGTGAGATGTGACATGCCTTGTAGCTTCAGTGTAAAGTTAAAGAAGCAATTTTCAGACAATAAACTTGTCTTGGCTCATTGACTACATTTGGAGTAAATGATGTACGTTTGATTTTTATCGAACTATCCCTTTAAGTTTAGGCAAGTTGTTATAGAAAGATTAAGGCACTATACATTGCTGTTTTGGTTTGGTTTTAAGTTGATATAGTTTATTTAATTAAAAATACCAACTACACACAATAATCTGCAAAGAATGACAGAAGCTGATCCTACAGGAAAACATTCCCATGTAGTCATGTTGTTCCAAAAAACAAGACAAACTGACAATATACTTTTTCCTATCTTAACACCACTGCACACTATAACGCCTCAGACTGAGAAATGTTCAGTTCCATCTGCTACATATTACTTTCTAGTTCTATTTCTAAGACATCCAAAGCAGAATATTTCCAAAAATGTACATGAAAAGACATTCTGCTTTAGAACCCTCAAATTTTAAAAATAAGTAAATGACCAAAAGCAATAATAACATTGAGAACGGTTTTCACCAAATTCACCAAAAGGCCAGTATTCTTAAGGCTACATGATGTATACATAAATCACGATGACAGCTGACATAAACCTGTATAAACATTTATAAAAGCCTATTCAACAACTGTCAGTTGTCATAACATTTTCTGAGGTAAAATGACTTCATAACTGAGTAAAACAGCCTTTATAACAACTGACACCTGTTGGAAGAAGACTTTCTAAATGTTTACTAGGTCAGTTACAATGAAAAGTTACCAAAATGTTACCAACATGTTTGTTAATTATGACTTAGAATTACAACTGTGCCACTTTTTTCATCTCCAATGCCGATACTAATATTGAAAGCCTAAAAAAACAATTAGCTTTAAAATAAACAATTTGTTATCAGTGCACTTTACAAAGATGAGCATCTAAAACTACTCGAACACACAGCCCCACAAGAAGAAAGCCACAGTCTGACCACTCAGGCTAGATTTGTTTTAGGATTGAATCAGATTTTTCTCCTTTGTATATCCAATCCAGCCTTTTCTGATACCCAGTGTCGGAGTGGTGCTGTCTCTACTTTGAATATGAATCTACGTGCTATCGTATAAGAACACAATTTTTAAAAAGGAATACATCAAAAAGCCAAGTATTAGAAAGATGTAAATAATATTCTAGCTAGTATAGTCTGCACACTTACAGAAATACATACAAAACTATTAATGAAATGAACTGAAAAATTATAATATTCAACAATCTTATTTATTGTGTTGCATGTGGTCAGTTGTGTGAGAGTGGACATGGTAAGCACACATTCTAGTGAAAGGTCTCCATCTGCTGGTCTTTGGTCATGTGCAACAAGGAGCATGAGCACCTGCGCCATTTAATACTGTCACCCAGCCCTAAAGAAGCAGATCCATATGCTCTGTGAGAGATCCAGCTGCTTATTTTAACCCACATTTTAGTGTTTCTGGTAACTGATGTCAAATGTTTGATATGTTCAGAGTAGAAGTGCCTGTTTAATTGTTGTTTAACCTTTTGACCTTTTTGCTTCGCTGATGCCTACAATGTGCCATAAAACACTGATAATATGTCTTTAAAGAACTAGAAGAGAAGAGAAAGATGGGGAGGGATGGAGATGAAGAAGAAAGGGGTGAATTACACATGGAAGAGCATTCACACTTATTTGTAATTTATCTATAAAACTTTTGGGACTGTATCTTTAAATCCCGAAGAGCCACAGAGCTGCACAGTTTAGTGTCTAGTACGCCTCACGTACAGTCTTTCTTATTGGATTAGGCCGGTCTGAACAAAAATAAAGGGTCAGGTTTTGATTCCAGTCTATTTATGTTGTAGACCCTTTAATCAGTCACTGTCATGAATTCCATAACGATGTTTATTTCAGTCTTCTGGTCCTGGAGGCACACTGCTCTGCACATTTGAGTGTTTTCACTGCTCCCAACACACCTGATCAAACTAATTAGCCTATCAATCACCCTTTACTAGACTGCTGTATATGTGTTAAGGCAGGTAAAGGACTAAAATGTGCAGGGCAGTGTACCTCCAGGACCAGGGTTGGGAAAAACTGGTCTAGATGTCACACAGAAATGCAGTTTGGTAAGAAATGCAATTTGGTACTGTTCACAAATTCCATGACAAAAAATAATATCAAAGTTGGTTGAAAAAAAGAGATTTCCACCACTAGATAATCAGCATAGCAACACAGCTTACAGAACAGCTTGCAGTTTACAGAATCTGATATTTGCACATTTCAGAGGTATTCTGCTTTACTATAAAGGCTGTCCTGTACTTTCCAAGACTGTACATCATGTGCTAAAGAATAAAACAGCATATTTTGCCCCATTTTCACTAGTGGTCGATTGTTTTGTAGTTCAGACTGTGTTTGAAACTTTCTGCACAAATGAGAGAACTGAGGCCTGTACAATGGCCCTCAGTCAGACAGCACTTTGCTGTATCTGATCATTCTACATGTAGAGTGTTCTACATGTGTTAAAAGGTATGTATGACTCTATGTAGTGATTTTATGTGTGTGTGAGAGAGAGAGACAGAGAGAGAGACATACACCAGTATGTTTTCTGCTCCCAGAGTTCTACATGTGTGTAAAAAGGTATGTGTGACTCTTCATAGTGATTTTATGCGTGTGTTGTGTGTATATGTGTGTGTGAAAGAGAGACAGAGGGAGAGAATATCTCCCTATTCTGCTTAATGAACGCTGTTTCTGTGCGTGCGTGTGTGTGTGTGTGTGTGTGTGTGAATGTGTGCGCGCGAAAGGTTTCCTGTTTTTCCTCGCACTCAAATACCAGCAAACAATGCTCGGAAGGCGCTGCAGATCTGTGTGTCTAGACGCCCGTGTACCAGTCAGTCTGGGGAGACAGAGACAGCAGACAGAGCACTGACCTGCGGTCAGCCGCCTGCCGTGACAATCACACGCTTTCGTTTCTCCATCACACACCACGCTAGTTTCATATCAAAATATTGTCTTATTTTCCCAGGCTCCCGAAGGGCTTTACTTTGCTGGTATTAGTTATTTAATATGCGGCACTACCTCTGAGAAATAAAAAAGCAGCAACAGGTTGCCTTCATAAACTGAAGCAGTGACTACAGAAGCAGTAACACAGCCTGACCAGTAGGGGGCAGAGCGAGACAGATGTTTTGCCAGCCTTCTTCCATGAAGAATTGGGCTGTAACTACACTCCACTTTGTTCTTGCTGTCACTGGTTACTTCATGTGCTCCACTTACCTGCTGGGTGCGCAGACGGTAGTTTCTGACCACAGGACCACTGCTGGCTAGATATTATTCAGGCAGACCATTCTCAGCAGTGCAGCGTAGGTGGCATCCTAGTGTTTGTAGCACTGGTATGAGTGTATCAGGCACAGCTGGGGTTTTACACATCAGTACGCACTGCTGGGTGGTCCACCACCTGCAAATATCCATCCAAGAGCGGTTTTGTGGTTTGACGCTGATCACTGGTGTATGGAGTGGCTGACAAACTGTCCACAACGATGGATGGGCAAGAACAAGACTCATTTCTGGTCTGCTTTAACACACCTAACTGGTACCTGTTAATTAGTTCAATATTGCATAACTGAGCAGATAAATCACCAAACTGCACTGGCATTCCAGCACAGAACTGATGACCTGGACTGTAGTCTGCAATAACACACCTATATTGTGGAACTGTAAGGGGTTTCTTATAAAGTGGCCTGGGGGTGTGATCCTAACTTGAGTCTGTGGCTGAGGTGGGCAGTCCTAATGTAGGTGTGCAGGAGAAATGTGTTCTAATGTAAAAATCCTGTGTCTAACATTCAGAGGTTTCTCATCGTGTTATTGAAATGAAATAGGTGTCTGGGGTGGGGGGGCTGCTTAGCCCTAACAACATTCTAAATGTTTCCCATCAAATGTTTAACAGTCATATGAAAGCCCATTCCTGCCATGCAGAAGGAGAAAATCACATCTTCTCTGTTTCTGGCAGCAATATTTTTTGTCAAAAAATATTGACTCATTTTTCTTAAATTTGTTTGGAAATAGCAAAACAATGGGTTATTTAATTTTAAGAAAGATGTAATTTTCAAATATTAAGTCATTATGTTGTGAAAATATGTCATTATTTCCAGATACCAAATCAATAATTTGACTGCTCCCGAAAACAGAAGAGAAGGGAGTGGGCTTTTATCAATCACAGAAACATGACAACTCTTGTTTTTGCAACATTTTTAAACAGGCACACTGTGATAATGTCATGTCAACAGATGACTGAACGTTTACAGACTGTTTCATTGCAGTGTAGTAGGCAAGTCTTGCAGTGTAGTAGGCGCGTCTCGAGTAGATGACTTTTGGCCTTCTAACTGAAAAGTCTAATCTCTTTGGGTTCTCTGGAAATGTATGCCTAAGTATTGATGTAGGATTTTCTGGGCCCAGGCTTGTTTGCTTTTGTTGACGGGTGGCTAAGTTTTGGCTTGGGTAGCACAGGTGCCTCTGATTTGTTTCTCATTGAGAGAGCCATGCTTTTGCAGGCTGAAAGTGAATCACAGTAGCGGTCTGAATCACATCTATAGTGGTCTGGATAGAAGAAGCCCATGCCTCTACTGATATGAGACCAGTTTCCAAAATGTATCATAGACAGGGGTCAAGGGTGTCAAAGACAGTGCCCTTAAAGTTGAGTTGAGAAACTTAACCCTGTTTTGCTAATGTTGGACGTCAGGTTCTGGTGAGACCTACATTTTTCACTTTCTCTCTCTTGAGAATAACTGCCAAAACATGGCAGGGACAATATTAATGATTCTCTCTCTCTCTCTCTCTCTCTCTCTCTCTCTCTCTCTCTCTCTCTCTCTGTCTCTGTCATTCTTGCTCCCCATCCAACCACACCTGCATCTTTTATGCAAGGATTCAAGGGTGAGTATTTTTGACAAGATATGACATGATATGACATGGAGGTATCTATAAAAAATGGAATTAAAGTACTGCATGTTGCATTGTTGAAACGGAAGTAATATTGACAACTGAATTTTGACTATACTTTTGTTTATTTTTATCAACAACTGGACTTAGTTTGGAGTTAGTGTGATGATTAATCCTTGCTGTTTGCTCAATGCTGAACAAAGTGTGGCTATAACTTTCCATTACTTGTTCACAGCTATAAAGTTAGAGTGGCATTGTGGT
This sequence comes from Brycinus macrolepidotus, assembly GCA_037974445.1. Classification (NCBI taxonomy): domain Eukaryota; kingdom Metazoa; phylum Chordata; class Actinopteri; order Characiformes; family Alestidae; genus Brycinus; species Brycinus macrolepidotus. The sequence continues at coordinate 40,997,203 of JBBPCZ010000001.1, read as the reverse complement.
GCAGCTGGTAGTGCTGTTGCCTCACAGCAAAAAAGTGGTGGATTTGATTCCCGATCTCCCAAGGAGTTCTCTCGGTGGAGTTTGTATGTTCTCTCTGTGGGTTTCTGCCAGGTACTCCGGCTTTCTCCCGCAGTCCAAAGACATGCACACCGGGTGAATGAGAGGTGCTAAACTCCCCCTAGTAATGTGTGTGTGTGCCCTGTGATGGACTCGCAACCTGTCCAGGGTTTTTCTCTGCCCTAACGCTGCTGCGACTCTGCTTATGTGGCTATGATGATAATGATACTGTAAAGTGAGGGGAAAATTGCATACATTTGATTTTTGCCCAAACCGCCACTTTAAAGTTATTGGGAGAATGTAGCGAAAGATGAAGAATCAGCACATTTAACCCTATTTACCAGTGCTGGCTTTCTGCCTCCTACACTGCATGCGAGAAGATTACATTAGGTGAACAGGAGGAAAGGTGGCTGAAACATGTTGCCTGATGCAGCATTCTATAGAAAACATGAGCAGTAAGAGGGTGACCACAAACCCTGCACTGATATTCATAAACACACCTTGCTCTAATATTTTGATGCTCCTGAAGATCCTGTTTATCTGGATTGGGTTCTCTAAATCATGTTTGGAACTAATCTCTTCTGGAATGTGACGCTACAAGAACAGAGCTGAAGTTGCCTCTGATAAAAACATGGTAGCGCAGGTTTGGGGGAGGTTTCCATTCATGCGTCTTTTATTTACAGGCCAAAGTACAATATTGGCTGTTAATTGTTTGAACAGACAAGCAAACGTCTGTCTGATTACCCTGAAAGGCAAAATAAACACAAAGAGACACAATGAATGTAACAACAGTCTTTAAAGTGAAAAGAAATGTAACCAATTAGATATGTTTAAATATGCAAATGTGATTTTTGCTTTACTAATGAACCTTTTCAATCATTCGGTATGTGCCAAACCACTGAGACGTAAATAAAGTAGTTGTGAAAATGAGCAATTGAAGTGTGGAACAATACACAAGTGTGGACCCATACACATTTTTTGTGCTCCGTTGGCATAAAGCATGTAAATCTGTTTCTGCTTCTTCTACATGTCTGCTGGAAGAGAGCAAATAATGTGGAATATTCAAGAAAAACAAACCTGCTCTCTTTCTGTTTCTCTCTCTCTCTCTCTCTCTCTGTCTCTGTGTCTCTCTCTCTCTCTCTCTCTCTCTCTCTCTATCTATTACTATCTAGAGGAGAAATGTGCTCTCCATTCTTTCAAAACCCTAAAGTTTATAACACTCAATTTTGGATCTAGGAAGGCACTGTACAAGACCTGGGTTATAGAAACATGTCTAGCTGTCCATAAAGAAGTCTCAGTGGTTGGCTGGTCCCAGACTCTTCCCTACAAGGTTGTTGGGGGTCCCTGTATAATCCTCCCTTAGAGAAGTGTACAGGTGATCTACAGTGAAGGGTGGAACTTGGGGCCGTGGCTAGAAACACATGTTGCACACATCAACCCCACTACAAGAAATAAATATGTATTTTGTGGCTATTAGGAGACTATAGACCAACTGTTTCTGGGCTGCAAGAGTACTGAGCAGAATATTCCCCTACTCAGAGCGTGGTTCAGGAGTTTTGGTGTAGCATGGAATTGTAAATCTGAACAGAAAGTTATTGTTTTAGTGAATTCTATCTTAAGTCAAGCTAAACTTGCTGTATGGCTTTTGAGGAAAGATCAAATACAGGAAAGAGGCACTCAGGAGGCAGAAGACATGGTAATTGCACTTAACAAAGACAGTTTTTTAAAGACTTGAGGAACTCAGACAGCTGTGGACTCGGGGGTGGAGGGTGGTGGTGCTTATGTTCTATCTATGATTAGGAATGAACTTTTTTGTTAAAATATCACTTTAATGTAATCATATTTATTTATATTTACACCAAACATTATCAAACTTTTACTTTTTGCTAGTAATTTGTGTGTTTTAAGGGACAAATAAAGTATGGTTCAAAAGTCAAATGTCTCTCTTTATGTCTCTCTCTAACTTACTCTCTGCCTATTAGTCTCTCGCTCTGTCACTCTCTCCCTCTCTCACTCCTCTCACTTTCTGCCTCTCTCTCTTTCTCAGTCTTATTCTCTCGCTCTTCATCCCTCTCTCTCCATCACTCTCCTTCTCCCCCTCTCTTTCTTTCTCCCTCTCATACTCTCTGCCTCGCTCTGTCTCTCTCTCTTTATCATTCTTTCTCACTCCCTGCCTCTCTTTCTCTTTTTCTCTTTTCTATTTCTCTCGCTTTCTTTCTTGCTTGGTTTCTTTCCTCCTTTCTCTCTCTCTCTCTCTCTTACTCTCAAAGATATGGTTTAGTCTGTCATTGCACGTGTAAGCTTACACTACCCTTTACATGATGCAGAACTCGATGCTTAGACTGTGTTAAATACACACACACTCAGACACACATCCCTGCTATTTTCTTTCCAGAACCTTTTACACAATGGGCAGAATTATCCCAGCGAGCAAGCTCAAGTTTCACTCCACCTCAGGCTGGAGAGGGAGGGAGGAAAATGGGGGGATGGGGGGCGTGAAAGAGAGCGAGTGGAAAGGAGACATAGACACACAATAACAATCTGTTTCCTGACATGTTGAGACCTATCCGCTAATCTGCTGCACCTGCTTCTAAAGGCCCAGACTGACATGACTCAAGTCCTCCGAGAGCCAGTGGCATCTGCGTGTGGGTCAAATATAGCTGGACTTCAGCCAGCTTTTACCGCACTGACCTCTGTAACCTAGTACTGATCTATCTCACACACTCACACACACACCTGCGCATTTGCAACACGAGCAAAGCCAACACACCTGTGCATATACAGTAAGTCAGTTCCCCTGAATTTCACACCATTCAGATTTTGGCCTTTTGATGTCTGGCTTATTGTACGGATGCTTTCCTTATAATGGGGGTGAATGGTCTTAATATCTGCACAATCCAAAATGACCAGTGAACTTATATATGGCTTCTGAAAATGATGTTGATCACTTTAAAATAGTGATAAATCTAAAAAAATATCTTTTGGGACCTGACAATGCCCTTGGTATACTTCTGTACTACTATAAACTCCTTTTTTTTAGGCCACAAATTTATTTAAAACTTGCAGAAGTGTGTCAGAAATCAAGTAATGTATTCTTTATCATTTTGTGTTATGATGTCCTGTGAGGTAGCTTTAGAAGCATTAAACGGTTTGGTCATCTGGTTCCCTTCACCACCATTGTGAACAATTCTGATTCTCTAAAATTGCACTTTTCACATCAAAACACTTCTCAATAATTTAATTGTGCAGAACTTTTGAAAATTAGTGGAACATCCTGTTAAGAAACCTGAGCAGAACAAATGTGTGTGTAAATACATAGTGGAGCATAAATATATTAAATTATAAGGAAACCAATCATATGTTTTTTACACACATCATACATTTTGCATTCCATTTTTAACTCTGGAACTGTTTATATGCTGTTTATATGAGAGTTATTGAATTTAAGAATGATAAAGTTTCATGCAACATTGCAATTCTCCTGACTTAATTTACAATAACATCAGTGAACGTGGTTTACTCCTGTAATTATACTCCTCTAGGTTGGATATTTATCCTCTGCTTCAGCTTTCCTCTGGGAATATATGTACATGTGCATGTGATTGTGTGTGTGTGTGTGTTTGTGTGTGTGAACAGGTCAGAGTCAGTTAGCGTAGCTGCCTGCTTATTACTCTCATTATGGAGGAAATGAAGTAACCAGTGTTGAGAGCTGAACTAGGCCTTGGGACTTCCAAATCTAGCATACTGTTAACTCTATGGGGTCTAGGGTTTTTTTCTGCATATGTGTGTGTGTGTGTATTTTTTGTGTGTGTTATTATTATTTTGGGGGTGACTTTAATGCAGACAGCACTGTCTCGTGGTGGCACTACAGAGAAATTGAAGTGCGAGTGGTGGGAGCGGGAGATGAAACATGATATTATTGGTTAATATTCTCAAGACTCAAGACATTTTACTATTGTCTCAGACATGTCTTGGACTTGTTATTTGCTCTCAGACTTGTCTCACTCTTCGCCACTGTTCTTGCCAAATATTCTCGTTGTTTTTTACAAAAATATTTAGTTTTTTCCCCAAGTAACTGCTCCTTCAAATTAAAATAATTAATTAAGCAAGAATGTTCAGAAAACAGGCATTGGTTTAATTATTTTAGGGCCCATCTAGAATGGGCACTGACACTGGACACATGGTAACCACTCACATGCGTGCTGAAGCTGCCTAATCTTTCCATGCACTGTATACATGCTTATCATTTTCATTTTGGTCTTAGACACAATGCCAGCAAGCTCAACCATTTAGAGTTAGTCTTGACTTAAAGCTCTTAACTAATTATGTTCTTGGACTAGTCTTGGATTTGATAAAAGTGGTCTTAAAAGTGGCCACAGCAACTCAGTGGATTTCAATTCAGAAGTTTGACTAGGCCACAGTGATCCATGGGTTGATCTCTTACCTGTGGGTCAGGCAGGTTCAGGTTCAGCTCAGCTTATTAGAAAAATTTTGTGGGTTTGGGTAGGTCAGATCAAAGAGTAACAAAACTGCTTTCTGATGAAGTTACTACAGCTATTACATTTCTAGTCCATATTCCACCTTTCCATCCTTCTTCTCTGTCTCGAGCTGGAGGGTGCAGGTACTCTTATGCCCTGGCTGACAATAATCTGCAATACAGAGCGATAAAAGCGCTTTTCTGTAGGCATACAAAAACTTTGCAGTACCTAAACTGTGTTGTGATGGCATGGAGGTTGTGGCACGCTTTGATTTTCCAGTGTATCTGAGCCTAATAAAGGTGACAAGTCAGCAGCGCAATTCTCTCCCCACAGTTTACCAAAACAGTATCTATGGAGTCATACCAGGGGAAGGTTTTTTTCTATCAGAACTGCTTTTGTTATTGTGGTCTTTTATTTTTTATAGTCTTGTTTGAGTTTTTAATGTTTGTCTCAGCATTGTTTAGCCATGTGATGAATACCTAACCCTGCTAATTTGTTAGTGATGTCTTGGTACACCTTTGCGTTTCTCACGGCGTTAGAAAACTGCCACTGAAATGTATCTTCAGCCCAAACAATAGTGCTTGTACTTTGTCAGCTTCTCATTTGCTTGTTTGTGTCTCCATTGCTTTTTTGTGCAGGCAGTAAAAAAAAACAATGGTCTCTTTTCAATGTTGTGATGGAAATATTTCGACCAACAAGAAAGCAGTGACACAGTCAGCTTGGCTGCAGCCCGCTTTCGGCCATGGAAAGTGGAAAGTGGAAAAGTGCCAAAAGTAACCTACATCTATCACACTTCTGTTTGTACCCAAACTATACATTATAATGCATTAGGCCAGGCCCTCATTCGTAATTTTCGCCTTGCCTAATAGCTTATCAGCAGCTTTATCATCAATTTGCAGTTGTGGTTTTGTGTGATCGGTCAGTGCATGTGTTTTAGAGTGCTGATGGATAGAGTTTTGAGGTTTTTGTTTTTCAAAGTGGTATCCATTCCATCACCAACCGTTCCATCACCAAATCTCTTTCTTAGATCAGACAGAAAGGTTACCACAGAGAGCCAACTTTATCAGAAAAAAATGGGTGATCCCAAGGTGACATGCGAGAGAAAAGGAGAGAGTGAGAGAGTGAGAGAGCAAGAGAGAGAGAGAGAGAGAGAGAGAGAGAGAAAAGGCTATGCTAATGTATTATGCAAGCAACTCACTTTGCTGTAGCCAACGGTGGTTCATGCAAAACCTTGTTGTCTACATGAGTGTCTGTCTTTTTTTAAATGGGCACCACAGAAGAAAATGTTATCTCTTTGTCTATGAATTCTTATCTGTCTAAACGAGGCAAACAAGGCCTGCAGTACCTTGATATTTGTCTGTGTTCCTCAGTAACTTCCCAGATCATCTTGTGCTCTTAAAGGAATTTTTGTAGGCTTCTGGGAAGATGCACCACTGTTCCAAGTTTTCTCCAGTTGGTGGTAATGGCTCCCACTGTGGTTCACTGGAGTCCCAGAGTCTTAGATATGTCTTTGTAACCCTTTCCAGGCTGATCCCTTTCTAACTTTCTTTCTCCTGTTTTCCAAGATTTCCTTAGATTTCTGCATAGTGTGCTCCTTGCTAAGACTTTTTGGCCTACTTCACATTGCTGGAAATGTTCTATGTAAGGGATATTTAAATTCAGCATGGCTGGCAGTAATCAAGACTGGGTGTGTAAAGTGATTTTGTCAAGTGAAATTACCTTACTGTAATGAAAGGTAATTTTATTTCCTTCAAAAATAATTTCTTGGAGCAATCAAAATGATCTTCTAGTGCACTACACTCTTAACGTGCCATAAATTGCTCTTTAAGTGATATCTTTGAAGAGCAACTTTTAGTTCCCTAAAGAACCATGCCTGAAAAAAATCTTGAAGTCAGAAGTACCTTTTAACAGACATGTGAAGTTTTTAAACCAATGTAAGTGTACTTCTTGGAACCTTTACATTATGTGGAGGTTCTTCACACATCCCATTTACAAAAACTGTTCTTTTAAGAACCATCCATTACAAGATCTCTCGACAAACCCCCTCTTATTTTTGATATTTTCACGTACTTTAAGCAAGTAGAAATGTCTAGAAATTGATTGAATAACTTTATTGAATTTGATTTTATTCTTCTAAAGCACTAGAAAAATGTGTCAAAAGTTCTTCCTGGGTTTATGCATTTTATCCCAGGAGTTCAAAAAACCCAAGAAGATCTAGAGGTCTTACCCTGAGCTGTATTTGGTGAGTTTGAGAGTAGGATAAAGGTGGAAATTGCTGCCTGCCATGAAGATCAGCCAAAGGTCTCTGAGGAGTCCAGTACAGATCTGGAGAGGCTAATCTCATGTTTTATCTCTGCACTACATTGTTTGTAATTATTCATTATTTAATCTGTTCAGATCTTGTTATTTAGTTTTCCATTACCATGTACCTATAGCACTTGTCAGAACCTGTTCAGGTAAAGACTGCAGATGTCTTCTTCAGTGAGCAAGTGTGGAGTGTGGTCAGCTTTTTTTTTTAAAACCTTTCCCACACACCATTGCGTCAGTTTGCTTGAAGAACACTAATCACTTTACTTCACCCCATGACAACACAGTTGCCTCACTGAATCAGAAAACAAAAAAATCCTAGCTGGATAATCCCACCCTACTGGGAACACAGCCAGTGTTGAAAATTTGTTAGCCCACTCATTGACTCGCTGTCCGCTAATGAGGGAGATCAAATGCAAAAGAACAACACTTAACGTGCACAAATTTGGACTGTAGGAGTAAACCGGAATACCCAGCGGAATCCCACACAGACACAGGGAGAACATGCAAACTCTACACAGAAGGAACCCTCAGGCACCCGGGCCAAACAAACCAGAATATTATTGTTGTGAGGTATAATAATATTCAAGTAAAATACAAATATTCCTTAATTCTTAATTGCTACTTGTTAATAGTGTTTTTAACCTCTAGTAAGCGGGAGATCATGAACCTCTATTCGATTTTATTTTTATTTTGCCAAATTTCAATACAGCAAAAGCCATTTAATCCATGTCAGTATTTCCTGACAAACTGAGCAATAGAAATTTAAAACAGTCTTGACACATTAGCTTACATGGAACCTTTGCTTCTACTGTAAAGTTACCACTCTGGAGATTTTTTGAGTTTTGAGTCACAATATGTGAATGGCAAGAGTATCACACAGTGGTAGAAGAATCTTTTGTGTCTTTAAAACACAAGACACAAAACACACTTGTATTGATATAAGGGGCTTAGTAAAGAAATTAGGAGCCCATTCGCCATGGGCCACACAGAGTTTCAGACCCCAGTATGATTGCCCTGCTTACACTGCTGGTAATTGCGTTACTGGTTTCACACATATGGAAGCTAGTCACATGGGGAACAGTAACTTCAGGAAACTCACACAGGAAACTCCAAAATCACAGGAGCACAAAATCTAAATCTGTCCCTATCAGCAGCTGAATATCAGAGACAGCATTCAAAGAGACCCTCACTATTCTATTTCACACTGATCTTCATCCTCTAATGCTTCATAGGAACTCACTCCAGAGCTGCACAAAAAAAAAAAAAGCTGCTGCAGCAGCCAAGGATGCTTGGCCCTAGGCAGCATATGGCACACCTGGGATTTCATGCAAGACCCTTCCCTGTATTGTATGTGGTGTTTTTTTTATTTATTTATAGACAGGTCATTCAGGAATATCACAGGGGCTTTAAAGAATGTTCTTTTGTGAGGACATTCTTTAAAGCCCCTGCTACTTCGTTCACTCTCACTTTTGGAACAGAGAAATGGTTTCATTGCCAAAATGTTGAGCCATCCCATTAAAGGGCCCCAGGGACAAATTTACAAGAAGCACATTTATTTTTTGGGTTTTTAGACAGGCAAATGGACACACACACTCTCTTTCTATATCTCTCTTACACACACACACACACATTAAGGGTCGGGCATTTCTTTTTAGAAGGAGGAACAGACCGGACTGCATGTTTTTAAGTTAAATCAAAACTTCATTTTTGAAAAGTGACTGACAGAGTAGACAGAGATGTTCTCTTGTAGTTCATTTGTGATGCATTCTGCTTGGACGAAGGTACCAAGTTGAGTTTTTTCCTCTTTAAATCTCAGTTTGCATTAAACATTGTGATATCTCTTCACGTTCATGATTATATGGTCAGAGCAGCAGTATCTATTTTTGATTCAGTCTGTGTTTACTCTCTTGGCATTCATCTAGTGTATGTGTGTGTCTGTGTGTGTGTGTATGTGTGTGTGTGTGTGTGTGTGTGTGTGTGGCTGATGTTCTTATAAAAGCAATCCAGATAGAGGCAGTCTGCCAGAGAGATAAATATGTCAAACTGACCATGAACTCAAAGTGATTTTTCGTTCTTTCATTCCTTCTTTCTTTCTTTCGTTCTTTTTCCCTTTTCTCTGACTGTCCTTTTCCTGCTTTCTCTCTCTCTCTCTATCTCTCTCTCCCCCCCACTCACCATCTCCCTATGCTTTTCCCCAATTTTTTTCCACTGCCCATTTCAATATCCTTTTTTCCCCATCTCAGTAGTCTGCACTTTCCTCTCTCTCTCTCTCTCTCTCTCTCTCTCTCCCTCTCTCTCTCTCTCTCTTGTCTGTCAAGAGAAACTCTACACCTTCACACACACACATCAGTAAATTAGGCCTTTTCCACTGCAGGGCAAGGCGGGTCGGGGGTGGCTGGGGGGGGGATGTATTTGCTCAGCAGAATTTAATATGAGCGAGCCAGGGCCGGGCCCCCATAGACACATCTATCTTGCAGTCGTGATGGGGACAATGGCAGGCAGCATCCTGCAAGACACAGGAGGCCTTGTTTGACATCTGAAAAGACCGAGTCACCCCTCTTCTGTTTGTGTGTGTGTGTGTGTGGGTGTGTGTGTGTGTGTGTGTGTGTGTGTGTGTGTGTGTGTGTGTGTGTGTGTGT
>JBBPCZ010000001.1:40957308-40987619 GCA_037974445.1 Brycinus macrolepidotus | reverse complement strand
TCATAAATTAGAGACTGTTCATTTTTTTGTAAGTCAGCAAACTTACAAATTCAGCAGGGGATCAAATAATTATTTCCCCCACTTTACGTATGAATGTAAACAATAGTGGTATTCCTCCAAAATGGTGGACACATCCCAGGATGCTCCAGTGCTGATGTCAGTTTTGCATTCTCTACAGCTGTTGTTTCATGAGCTGGATAAAGTTCCATTAAAACATTAGGCAGTCTAATTTATCAAATACTTCCAGCACTTCCCTTTGAGTCATACATGAGCATGAATCAGAAGTTATTAAAGATATGTGAATGGAAAAGGGTGGGAAGCTAATGGGGGTGGGGATTAAGAATGCAGACATCACAGATTAAACCATCTAAAGAGGGTGTTTTTGAAGTCTGAAGAAAAAAAGGAAAATGCCTCATTTCGGGCCTTCTTGATGTGGTCAGATGACAATAAGAAGCACCGGCGGATGCAATTAGACTGTCAGAGAAATCTTTACAGTAATTAAAGGCAAATGTCTAATTTCCTTTGTTTTGCTCCTTGTCAGACGCTCTGTCTGTACAACACGGCAAATCAGAGGTGGGCGCGCACCACCCCTTCATAGAAATAAGCTGTAACCCAACACTGCTGCACAGCCTGTGTCTTTGCTTCCTCTAATAGTTTCAAAATATCATCTCAAGCCTTACCATACTGGCGGTTTTGTTTCAGATAACACTGCCTCCTTAATAAATGAAGGATTTTTGTTCATTTTGAGCTGGTGTGAACTGTGTCTTGAGGTTGTGTACATATTTTGTCTGTCATCAAAACTTGGAAAACACCAGATTTCATTTTTTTCATCATGTGCCAAAATCAGTGGTCTTTACATTGTTTGAACATTATATATCAAATGGACCAACAAAAATGGTTCAAAATGACTTAGGATAAAATCTTTTTATATTAGTTTAAATTAAAAATAAAGAATGATTTTCCTTCTCCTGTAAAGTTACAATCATAGCTCTGGGGTTTTGTTGTGAAATTCATGACTTGTGAGTGCATGCAGCCATTATGAAATGAAATGCCATGCATATGTAAGGTCAGTTGGGTTTATGCACCACTTGACAGTGTTGCGTTAAATGCCATTAAAGGGAAATTACCTAATATTTTCAAATGTTCTACATAGTTCAATCATTAAGATTGAACTATGTAGAATTAGTCCTTCACCGTGGTTTTATGTGAAATTGGTGCATTGTAGAGAAGTTTACCAAATCAGAGTTGACCACAGTGGTGGTGATAGGAACCAGATGTCCAAAGTGTTTAATGCCTTTAAAGGCTTCCTTACAGAAAGTTTTTTCATGAAGTGGTCATAAATGTTTTAAGGCAAAAGAGTTCCTAGACAAAATGTATTTCTATGGGAGTGAGTGTCGTAAACTCGAAATGTCGTATGTCGCGACTGTTGTAACCCGAGGACCCCCTGTACTTGCACTGTAGACATTGTGACCCCTGGTTTCTATCACTGCCACTATTAATAAATCTAAGTTGGTAAGTTTCTCTATAACGATCGATTTCACATCAAACCACTCTAAATGAAAGTATTTACATCTCAACAACTGAATAATGACAATTCACTGGAATAGAAAATGATTCCATTGTAGTTGGAACACAGTGGCTTTGTTAAAAGATTTTATTAACCCTTTAAAACCCCCATCTTATTCCATCATGAGGGTTATTACTCATTAATTACATGGAAAACAATGCAGACTTCTACTTAAGATAAGTGTGCAGTAAAAGGGATTAAACAGCAATGCTTCTTCATGCATATAACTCATCCTGCAGTTTTAAGCTGTTTGACTGGTTATATCCGTTGTGACATTAGTTTAAAGTGAGATGTTTTAACGTTGGTAAGCCTGAGGCTGAAAAGAAATCTTAATCCTTCCTTGGCTATTGTTAGATTTGATTGTCTAATATTAGTGTTACAATGAATTGCATGACAAAATAAGGAACACAACTTATTTTGTTTCATTGTTTTTAAATTTAGACTCTTTAGATGTAATAGCTGCAGGCTGTTGAGTAACATTGGCATTACAATGTGCAGACAACAAGATGCTTTCACAGTCTGTTCTTTGTCCACATCACATTTGCTGACCACAGTAGGCAGTGCAAACATTGCAACATTCAAGATTATGTAACTGACTCATCACAACAGGACTTATCTAACTCAGATTAAGAGGAAATTTGTCTAATGTTGCCAACAAGAGCAGAACCAGCGGAAAAGGCTGTTTTGTCCAGAATGTAATCAGGCAAACATTACAAGCTGATTTGCTGACTGTTAATTTAGAACTATTTGTTTTGATTAAAACTGATAGCAAAAAATAATATAAAGCAGAGAGTCATAAGCAGTTTTTGCAATATGTGGAGCGTGACTCAAGAATATCTCAGAAGGCCCTGGGCCAGAACAAAAGCATGACAGGGGCAAATGAAAACCACAGGGGAGGCAGCACATACACCTCAAAAAAAATAAAATAAATAAAAAATAAAAATTAAGATAAGTCCAAAACATTATGACCATCTGCCTAATATGTTAATATGTTGTTGGCCTTCTGTGTGCCACCAAAACAGCTTTGTCCTGCCAAGTTATGGACTATACAAGTTCTTTGAAAGTCATATCTGAAACCAAGACAATCAGCATTTTTCAGTTGTCGTGTTTTGTTGATCCCTACTCATAAAGTTTTAAGAGCCCTTCCATCAAACATATCTTTTGAAATCAAGAGTATTAGTAAGCAGTGTGTCCCTATTATTTGTTGCAGTAACAGCCTCAACTCTTCTAGGAAGTCTTTACACTAGATGTTGGAACATTGCTGAGAGGATTTGATTGATTTTGAGCATAGTGAGGTCAGGTACTGATGCTAGATGATTAGTTAGGATCATCCCATCTCATCCCAAAGGTATTAAATGGTACTCAAGGTTGATATTGCAGAGAACATAGTTTCATTGCTTCATAGTTAAATGTTGGGGGGCTTTATACCCCTATACCAGACACTTGACATTAAGCATGGTGACCCTAGGTTTGTGTCCAGTCTGCTGGTATGATTGGAGAGGTTGTATCTAAATCATTTTGATTGCACACATGCTTATAGTCAAGCATGATTATATGGATTTTTATGTCTGGCACCAGAGATAGGTGTGTTACCTGTGTTAAACAGTTTGTTGAGTGCATGTGAATACCCTCTTGCGAGCAGAGAGAGATGTGTTTTTAGTGTGCAGCACATAAAACTGCAAGTAGTAAAAGTTTAATTATAGCCTAAACCCTTATTCCCCTGCGGAGAGCCAAGGCCACTCTGCTGATCAAGAACACTCGGTTGGGCGATAAGTGGTGTCACCCTGCTGTGTTTGTGAATATGTGTTTTGGTGCTGAGCATGCAATAGTGTGTCTTCATGCTCTGCATGTATGTGGCATGCACACATGTGCCACTTAATACACTTCTCAAACTAAGCTGTAATCTCCAACACCAAAAGTGTGTGCATTTTTGAGAAAAGTATGAAAAACAGCATGGCTCATCTGTCCTGAGGCAACCGAGTAAAGATAAAGACTTGAGCCAGGATTTAGTGGAGAGGGCAAGCAATTTGTTTGGAGCGAAGCTCTCTAGCTGTGCTCTGAGCCAGCAGGCAGCTGGATCTGTCACTCTGTGAATACATCAAGCTGACTGACAAGTGAAAAACACACTTTGGATTCAACCTCAGCACTCCCCACAAGATTACCTGAAAAATGCCGTGTTGGCCTAAGGTCAACCAGAACTGAGCCTGCTTTTTGTTTCCTCACTGCTGTCTTTCATGCCACCTTTTTTTGTTGCCTTTACTTTCTACCCTTCACTCAAAAAAGCTCATGTAGCTAACAGTGAATATGAGCTAGCATATACTAGCTAGCATGGTCTCCATTTACATAAAGCTTATATGATGGGGCTTCTGTGCCAAGGCTGTAGAACATCCTGCCTCTAAATATTAGCTGTGCACCCTCTATTGCAGTCCCAAAATGAAGACAGAAAACATTTTTTTATATTTGAAATGTTATTTTGATTATAATCAACAATTCATTCATTCTTGTATTGTATGTATGTATTGTAGCCCTTGGTCTCATTTGTGTTTTTCATGTTTTATAAGTTTTTCATTATTCACCACAGTTGGAGCCTCTTGCTGGATATCAAATGTTTCTTCATGTATTTCATTTATTTAGGTATTAATATATATTTAGGGGTTATCTGTCATCTGTTTTTTACATTTGCGGATCTGTGGATTGGCTCATGTGTTTGTGATGGCTCAGGCTATGAGGTCTGGGCAAACTGGGTATCTGATTTATAGTAAGTTGTCCCACACACAACGCTGCAGCCAAGTTCTGCAACAAAAAAATAGTTATCAAGTTATCAAGGCAAGCTGTCATCATTAAGCTATGACTGGGCTTTAGACAGGGTCTAAAGAGCGTGTAAAGATGTTGTTTTCAGATCATCAGCCAACTTGATGAAGAGTGAGGAAAAGTTTTATATCTGAGGCCGTTCAGAACTGACTTGGTTTAATGCAATACTTTGCTGCCATTATTTCATGTATAATGATGGTAATGGTCAGACATACAGTCCTCTTGTCAAATTATGTGTTTTGTCAATCGTCTAGGAGAAAATATGCACACATCTATGTTCAGGCAACAAACTTAAATATGCTGTTTTTTCCCCCCACACATTTTAGTGCAAATAATCTGTTTATTTGTTAAGTTTTACACTGGGAAAAAATAAAACATAAAATATGCCTTAATTTGTACATAGGTCTCATTTTATGTATTTTTCAGTATGTTCAATTCAGCAAATGAAAAGTAATTGCTCATTCAGAAGGGTGTTCCTTTTGCACAATGTGTACTTATATACACATAAAAATATTTAAAAAAAACCAAAAACAAAATATAACAAAACATGGGATTAGAGCAGGGGCGAGCAACTTCTACATACAACACATGATTTTGCATTTTTAAGCAGGTATACCTAAATCCTTTTGGTTTCCTATTAAGTATATGGAAAGAATCTGTGTGTGGTGTAGTCTACACCACTGCCTATCAGATTAAAACATATTGATACACATATTGATTTAATGATGGTTTTAAAACTGCTGCTTGTTAGCTTTCATTCAGCAACTGGTTTTACTAGCTTATAATCTTTGTTAGCAAAGTGAAGCTTTCCTTTAACTCTCACTTTGTGTTCTTCTCTCTCTTTTTACTCTCTTTTTCACTTGCCAGACACGTACAGGCTCTGTCTCGAAAACATTTTTGTTGGCCTTCCGACAGCAAACCTGCTAAAGTGATCAAAGCTCTTTTTTCTTACACAAAAGGTTTATTTCAGCGCTATGTCACTACATCCTCTAGTACAAAGAGCACATAACTTTGCCATACTTCTTGCAAAGTTAAGTTGAAATGGTGAATGTCCAGATACTTCATGTAAGGTGCCAAGATTGTGAACTTTTGCTGTCATGTTTTGTGTTTTGTCCGTACTGCTTCAATTCCAGTCGAACACTGACCGTAGCAGAGGGTTCACAGCTGTATCCGTGAAACCAACTCTGCTAATCATCTCCAGATGCTGTGAAAAGAGGGGAGAAGAGTAGAAAGTATGTATATCGAAGGGGGGGGGGGTTGGCAGAAAGAGGACAGGATAAAAGATTAAAGAGCAAGACAGTAAGGAGGAGGAGGGGAGAGAGAGAAAGAAAAAAGAGAGAATAAGAGACAGTGAGAGAGAGAGAGAGAGAGAAAGAGAAAGAGAGAGAGAGAGAGTGGCTCAGGGTGTGAGAGGATGAGAGAAGTTTTAAAGGTTCAGGTGTGAGCAAGGAGAGTGAGAGAAAGATATAAAGTCATGCCTCGCTCTGCTTCCCCCTTTATCTCTCCATCTGCCTCCCTCAGGCCATTGTTGGTTTACATGCTGTGTAGAGCGGTCACTTGTTGCCTGAGGGTGTTTGTATTGTGAAGCGTTTGAAGCCATTTTTTGGCTCTAGTTCAGTAGAGTAGCAGACAGTGGCAAGTACGGGTCATCCACCAGTGGGGGCCTTTGAAGTGTCCGTCATGAGATTTACCAATCAGGGTTGAGATAGGGGAGGGGTCAGCAGCAGAGGCCATCTGGTCTTTGATGCTTTTATTACTGCTCATACCAAGGGTGAGTTGAGTCATAGACTGACACTGCAGTTCTATAGCTGTAGTAGAGTTATCAAGCCTCCTCAATGCAAGACAATATGACTATGGTTAAATATTTGCATGACACAATAATCTGCAAAACTGAAAAAGCACTAAATCTACATTATTCAAATGTACATAATCTCTCGATACATAAACGCCATTGTTTTTTTGCAGTAATTTTCAAGGTTTGGTCAAATGGGATGTTTAGTTGGTTTTCTAAGCAAAAATAACTACACGCCCTCTACAGAGAACACACTTTCGCACATTTTAATGTGCAATTACTGTTTATTTGCTGAATTTTACATGTTGGGAAAAAATAAACCATAAAGTATAGCCTTTGAATATGTTATGGCATTATGTTAAACTCAACAAATGAACAGATTCTGCACTAAAATTTGCAAGACAATATCATAATTAAGTTTGTTCTCTGTTGAGGTTGTTTACTTATTTTCACTTAGAAAATCAACAAAACGTGTCATTTGTCCAAGAGTGTTCAAACTTTTGCATGCACATTTGAATGAAGTCAGTTCAGTGCAGTACCCTTTTTTCAAATATTTACTTATAATGGAGATGTAATATGACATGCTGTCTCTGTTTTCAAAGCTGGTCATTTTATTTTACCATTAAAAAGTTTCACAGGTGGTGTTAGGCCTTGATTTTTGATACTCAAATGTTTTTCCCTTTCTACAGAGCTAAACATAAGCAAGACAATAGACTCAGGTGTTTATACAGTAATTAAATCATTTTTCTATGCTTATATACATACACACACACACACACACACACACACATCACATGTATATATATCTTATACATATAAGATTATTTGTCTTATTTATTAATCTTGTTACATTTTACTGTAGTTATGTTTATTTCAATTAATTCTGATGTTATACTCCACATTCTTAAACTGATCAGTTCATGAAATTGATGTGTTAGATGCAGACAAATTGGGTAAATGTAAGGATCTGTACGACTTTGACAAGGGCCAAATTGTGATGGCGAGGTGACGGGGTCAGAGCTTCTCCAGAATGGTAGGTCTTGTGGGGTGTTTCTGGTATGCAGTAGTTAGTACCAACTAAAAACGGTCCAAGAAAAAAGAACTGGTGAAACAGCAGCAGAGTCGAGGACCTAAGGCTCATTGATGCATGTGTGGGGAGTGAAGCCTGGCCCGTCTGGAAGAAGGTGGTCTGGTCTGATGGAAAGACATTTTCTTTTACAAACCCCATTTCAAAAAAAGTTGTGACACTTTCCAAAAATGCAATAAAAACTAAAATTTGTAATTTGGTAATTCACTTTTATTTAACAGGCAAAAGACGCAAAGTGCATCTTGTGGTCAGTGGTTTCACTGACAAACAATTCTGTTTGGTAAACATAAACAAATGAGGCTTGTACATCATGTGGATCACTGGGTGCGTGTGCATTGCTTACCTCAGGAGGATATGGCACTATGGAGAAAATGCAAGCTGGATGTTACAAGTGGATGTTACTTTGACATTGTTCCACCAACCTCATCATTGTTGTAGACCAATTCCCCTCCTGCATGGCAATGGTATTCCTTAATGGCAGTGGTCTCTTTCAGCAGGATAATGTATGCTGCCACACTGCAAAAACTGTTCAGGAATGGTTTGAGGAACATGACAAAGAGTTCAAGGTGTTGACCTGGCCGCCAAATTCACAGACCTCAATCCGACTCAGCATCTGTGACCCCACCTTGCAACTTACAGGATCTGATGCTAGTGTTCCAGATATACCATAGTACACTCACTGAGATCTAGTGGACTTCATGCCTTGATGACTCAGAGCTGTTTTAGTTGCACAAGAGGGACACAGTATTGGACAGGTGGTTTTAATGTCATGTCTAGTCAGTATATATCAATATATATCATCATCTGTTTACGTCTATATGTATCATTAAGTTTACAAACAGTTATTTACATGCAGGGTCCATGTTACAAAACATGAAAATGGCTGCAGTTTTTGCAGTTAGCCAATGCTAATTACTAATGGTAGTTGTAAACAATTAGGTTAAGAATGTATATAGTAGTACTGTCTAAAAATCCCTGTTATCCTTGTTACATTTTTTTTTTGAAGGATGGATTAGACAACAACAGAAAAACAATACAGTTGGCTGAGATAAACCAACCTCATCCAGTTACTTGATCATTTCCAGTTACCTTAACCGCTCTAATGATCATTTGATACTGAGAACTTTGTGTCATAGAACAGCCTTGGGAAAAATTCCTGTGAGTGATAAAATCATTAGAGTTTTGAGATTTTGCAAAACATTTGTTTTGTTTTGTTGTTTTATTGCACAGTTGTCCCAGCTAATTTGTGCTAATTTGTTCCACTTGCACCAATTATACTTGAACAAGAATGTCTGATAGTCTGCCATTCTAACCTCAATACTCAAACTTCAAAAGGTGTTAAAGGGGAATTCCACCAATTTTAACCACTACAAACAATTCCGCCTCAATACATTTCATATTCTTTTTTTTTTTTTTTTAAGTTTATTCATTTATTTATTAAGTGCAAAATAAAAGAAGAAGAAAGAAATGAGAAGGAAATAAAGGACAGAAATAAATAGCTGAAAAGAAGAGCAGAGTCTGAACAGAAAGTGTGAAAGGTGAAAAAGAAGTGTGTGTGTGTGTGTGTGGTTTGGTCTTAAAGAGGGTCAGGTTTGGGCTGGATGTGGATGATCTTCTGGCGGCTGGTTCCTGGTTTAGAGGCTAGAAGAACAAAACTATTTGTGTGTTCAGTTCCATGTAAGATATCTGTGTGTCTGAGGGTTGAACAAAGGGGTTCTATTATTTTACTAGATCAGAATATTTGATGGATTTTGTTATTTTAACTGAAGCGGCACTGTCCTATCAGCTTTTATTCTACTTTAGGTGATGATGGACCAGTTTGGATCACTTTTCATTAAAATCAGAGTCATTTTATTATAAGAACTTCATGTTGAGTTGGGTTTTGTTGGGTTCAGGTCAATTTCAGACACAAAATTCGGGTCGTGCTCTGAAGTTCTTGGGCTGTACTCGAGATTGGACCAAAATTCCAAACCCGATTAATGCTGGAATCTGAACCTGTGAGCACTGACCTTCAGACTTTCCTCCTTAGAGCCAAATAAGTTTATTTATTGGAGGGAATGTTGGATTTTTTTTTGCTTTGAGCACTCACACAAAGTCTCTGTGATGGTGGTTCTCAAAGTGAGGCTCAGAAAATGTTGTGAAGTTGCATCTCTACTCAGTAACGTTCGATTTTGTTAAATCTACTTTGTTTCTAAAAACGTGGTGAGGTTGTAGGACAGCGTTGTGTCTGTTGAGTGAGATGGACAGTCTATAAACAAAATGGACCAGGGACGTGAGAATGAAGTTGGCCAACGAGGTGAAAAGGAATATAAAGGACTGGAGATCTGGCGGGGGTGAAGATCCAAGCAGAAGACTGTGGTTTGATTTCCCCGCTTGGGTAAGCACACCACACTACACCAAAAAGACTCATTGGGCAAGACCCCAAAAACCACATTTGCCCACATTCGCCACTGCCATGATTAAAGTTGAAAGTCGCTCTGGATAAGAGTGCCTGCCAAATGTGGACATAGAAAAAGTGAAACAAGTGTGTCACCATCTGAAAGAAAGTCACAGCATATTTGTTAAGTAGAGGTCAGATGTCAGATGCAGTGGGTGGTTGTGGTATGCAGAGGTTTCAGAAGTCACATAAAAGGGAGCTATATGGCCTAAACCATTTTCACTCAAAATCTGAAACTGAAGTCACAGTATAGTGCCGTTTTGTGTTTTAGATGCTTGCTCTTTTTTCTTCTTTGACAAAGTTGATATTTGCATAGTGCGTCTTGTGGTGCTGCATTATGATCTGGCAGACAAAACATGGTCATCATCATCATCAGCCAATCAGTGGTGTAAGTGGCACTGTAAAATAGTTTGCATATCTGTTACTATATCTCATTTTATGATAGACTATGTAAATCTGAACTGACCCTTTAGTCAATACTTAGTTTCTTAGTGCTTAAAAACTTTAACAATGCCAGTGTAACACTTGCTAACATGCTGGTGTCTCTGCTGTGCTAAGAATGGCCCATCAGCTGGAAACAGTCAGTAACTGTAAACCTACGGAGTTGGAGTGCAGCTATATGGCAGGTGTAGGGGAGACATGAGGTGAGTCATAATACCCCTGTTTTTTCCCCAGAAATCAGCTACAGAAGACTCTGTGGGACGCAGTGACTTATTTATGTATTTGTGTAATAAAATTTTGAGGTAAGAGAGTCAAATTTCACATTTGAATTATGACTAGGTTACACTCAAATCGGGGGATTTTCTGAGTGGTTTGGTGTAAATCAGCAGTTTTTGTGTTTATTTTGATGTGTGAAAATGTATGCCATCATCAAACATACCCAGAAGAAAGTCAAAGGATGGGGTGAGTAATGTATGACATAATGTAGAGAGACTTTGCCGAACAACAATAGGCCTACTCACATTTCTCACATAAACCCATTTAAGTAAGGTAAACTTTAACCCTCAATGAAAATTTAACTTTGTCTTACATCATCTGCAGCTTCTCTTTTAAACTAACACACACACACACACACACACACACACACACACACACAAATACAGTGTGTGTGACATGTTCAGAATATGTTGGTATATAGAGCAATGTTATCTATAAGAGGCCAGTGTAG
This sequence comes from Brycinus macrolepidotus, assembly GCA_037974445.1. Lineage (NCBI taxonomy): Eukaryota > Metazoa > Chordata > Actinopteri > Characiformes > Alestidae > Brycinus > Brycinus macrolepidotus. The sequence goes on along the minus strand of JBBPCZ010000001.1, from coordinate 40,976,757 downwards.
CTGCAGGTTTTTATTCCAAACAAGCAGAAGCTCACCTGATCAGCTGTTTGAAGACTGAGACCAAGTGAAACCAGGTGTGCTTCTGATTCGTTGGAACATAAACCTGCAGCCACATCGACTCTTTGTTGACACCCCGTAATGGACAAATAGGTTCAATATAAGTTCTATTTGTTTCCTGCCTAGAATTTAAGAAACAAACATGTTCTTTATAACATGTACCTCAGTCAGTTTTTGCACAGACTTGCCCATTTTGTAAGTGAGCAGCAGGTTTATATACTACCGCTATTTTTAAGAAACAGTGGTATCTTATATCTGAAAGGCAAAGTATAGTTATAGAGGCTGAGACAAAAAAGTGTTACAACCCTCCCCGACCACCTTATCAAAATGGAGATTGAAGGTAGAAGTACCTAGTAAAATTGGTGTTTATAAATGTATTCTACAGTAAACATCAACATCTGCAAAATCTTTTGCCCAGTAGCACTAGTTATTAAATTAAAGTGTTTGGACCCTGACCATCGCTATATTTATTCAGAGAAGTTTAAGACAGACTTCCTGATTTTCCACTGAAACCCATATGCTGAGCATCTGTGCATGTGTGTGTTTGTGTGTGTGTGTGTGTGTGTGTGTGTGTGTGTGTGTGTGTGTGCATGTGTTTGCATGTGTGAAAGAGAGAGAGAGAAGGAGAATAAGTAAGCTCAGTGCAGCACACACAGTCGTATGCTGTTAGTACTGACTGTGTTGTGTATGGGATTATGTTGACAGTATGTGTGTGTGCACAAGTGTGTGTGTGTGTAAGTGTATGCACATGTATTCTCTTACATACTGAGTCACCATGCGGTTGCAAACCTCTGTCATTTACTCAAGCTCCCTTAATGACTCTCTACATTAGATGCTCATTATTTTAATTGAACTCTGGAGCTAAGCTGTTTTTAAACCCCATATGACTATTCCAATAAATGCTTACAGCAGTATGCATGTGTGTAGGGGGGAAGGGAGGGAAAGTAAATAACACATTAAACCCAGTAGTCCCATGTGTCTACTGTTTATCAGTAGAGAAAGGAGAAAACAAAGGCAATCATAATAGACATATTGTGTTTAAGAACTTGAGTAATTGATTTTCTACAAAATTGGAGAGAAGAATAGCAGGAATGACAGGAGATGCAGATACAGAGTACCACATTTAACAACATGCGGGGAGGGAAAACATCAGGAAAAGGCATAACTCACTGAATTAGATGTAAACATAATGGGTTTCCTCATTTGTTCCCTAACACATGCTACAAATTGAGATGTACTGTTGTGAGCAAACACCCAAACAAAAGCAAAAGCAGCTTTTAAAGAACTGCAGTTAGTGGTTTCTCAAACACAATATAGGCAAACACTGCCATTATCCATCAATACAACTTGGATAACTGTTAAATCACCAATAATCACCATAACAAGGAAAAAATGTGCAGAAATGTAGATTTCTTTATTTATATGATATATACTTAAGAACATGTCATAGCACGTGTCATATGCTGTCATGACAGACGTTGTCCATTAATATGACAGTGTCATGTGGTAATTGTGGTAACTGTTTTGATACAGACTATAAAATTAGTCAATTAGCATGTGACATAAGCTGTTATGACAAAAAGTTTAGCATCTGTCGTGACAGTTACTGGCAGTGATAACATGACACATATTACAGTATCTGCCATAGAATATTTATGGCATGGTTATGTCAAAGTTATGTAGCAGGGTTCAATTAAAGTGTTACTGATCATTTTTAATGCACAGTTTTGTCGCATGCTTTAAAATGTGTTTATTTGTTTCTGCATTTCTTTACTTTTTTGAATTAGTCTGCACTAACCTTATAACTTCTGAAAAGTCAGATGACTTTCAAGAGATTTTGACCTACTAGACGTCATTTTTGACGTGGGCATGTATATAAAGAGGAACATGAGCAAAAATGTATGTAAAAGAGGAACATGAAGGAACAATATGCTTGAATAAGGTTGAAACAAGTGTGCTAAAAATAGGTTTCACATTCACTGTCATTTTGCTGATGAGAGTCCGTCTGTTCAGTCAAACAGAACCTGATGGTATGACACAATAAGATGTTTATCAGTGAGCGTGTCGAACAGTAAACTTCCGCTGAGTAAATTCAGCTCTTCAACTGAAATTACTGGATCAGGTAAAATCTGTGTCAGAATACAGCCTGAAGACAGACGTTTGTGTGTGTGTGACTGTGTGTGTGTGTGTGTGTGTATGTGTGTAAAAGAGAAAGTGAGACAGACAGAATGACAGAAAGAGAGTGAGAGATAGAGAGAGAGAGAGGCAGACAGAGAGAAAGAAAGACAGAGAGATAAAGAGAGAAAGCAAGAGAGACACCTATTTGCATAATAATCTGGAGCCAGGGTCAGCATAACAAATCCCTGTTATATCACGTGTTCACAGAAATACCAATTAAAAACTCTGAGAGTCAGTTCTCGACTTATCCTTAGGCTAAAAAGACTAAGTGGGATTTTAAAAAGGCAATCCCTATTGACAGTATAAGTAAGCAAACACACTCAGCTTAATCTATACCTGGAAAACAAGCCTGGAGGGTTTGAAGGAGTCATAGGCCAAAAAGCTTGACTGAGCGATGTCCATGCTGTTAAACTGTTAAATTGTGGTGAATTTTTGTGCATATTAACGGAGGTTACAGGCAAAACCAGTAAAAGCTGCAGCTTCTACAAAGACTCTGGGTTCCATTGGAATAGACCAGTCAACTCTATTTGCATATCTTTTTTCTCAAAAAAGCCCCTGCATTTAAGCTGAATCGTTTTCCAAGAACTGGACTGAAACCACACCCAAAACAATGATGGAAAACAACGATGGTAAACTGACCTTGAAACAAATGCCCCTTTCTAAACTGCTGGTGTCGGGATTAATTATCATAATTTTTTACAGAGAGCAAGTTACCTACATGAAGCTGGACAGGTGACTGGTAGAATATTCTATTAGGATGATCCATGACAACTGACCAAACTGTCCAACAGTCCAACAGTTCAGCCAGTAGACACTTGTTGTGTCTAGAACTGAAACAATTAGTAAAAATGTAATAAAGAAAACACACACACACACACACACGCACACAGCTGTGAGTTTATGGAAAAATCAAGGGCACAGAGAGCTATAAAATGTCATATGCTTTCCACATTAAGTGACTTTACAGTTACAATGGATGATGAAAAAAGCGCTGAGCAGGCTTGCTTTGATTTAACTGTTCACATGGCTCAGTGAGTGTTTCCTCTATGTTTCAGTCTGTGTTTCTACTTCTGCAAAGGGACACTGCACCAAGGCCTTATCTGACCTGGTGTGATGAAAAGTGGAGAGGGAGAGAGAGAGAGAGGGAGAGAGAGAGAGAGAGACTGAGAGAGAGAGAGAGACCGGACTCAGGGCAGACATATTGTCCATGTATCCTGAAGTGACCCTGTTAGGTTTATGTTATTGTTTAAACCCATCCCAGCCCTTGGATCAGATTTCTGGTGCCTGTGCCAAAACAAACAACCCTACTTACCTCCCTCTCTCCCCCGTTTTCTCTCTCCCTCTCTCTTTCTCCCTCTCTCTCTCTTTCTCTCTCACTCACACTGCAATTTAGCAATTATAGAACCTCATAACACTACGGTAATAACAGATGAACACTGAGATCTATAAACACTCAAGGGGGAAATGGGGGCAAATTGTCATTGCCTGTTTGCCCTATGCTTTCCAAGTGACCCAAAACGGAAAGCTTACAAATGAATTGCCACTGTCTCTTTGCCACCCTCCTCTCTTCTCACTTCCCCTTGTTTGTATGGAGGGGAAAAGCGGCACTGTTTTGATTGGGCCCAGAACGAATGGTTGAAAATGAAGACCAAAAAAAAACAAAACCTTTTCATGTGCAGGACTCTGCTTTCATAAGGACTTCATTATGATTTAAAACAATAAGCTTCAGATCCATTCAGGTCCAACTAGCCTTGACAGAGTAATACAGTGTGATTAGGGATTTTGAAGTCAAGCCAGAAAAACAACTACTGATTCTCCTTCTCTGAATGGTTGGGGAGTGGGGGTGGGGGGATGCAACTAAGCAAACAATGGAAAGAGGAGTTGCCAAAAGACGAGATAGAGGAAATACATACAGAGTAATAGTGTATGTTGAGCCAACCTTCTCTTCTGCCAGTGTTCTCCAGCCAAGCCCTCACTTCATACTGGTTTTGACAGCTGAACACAAAGCAAATCAAACTCTTCATTATTTCCTTATAAACAAGATGTGTGAGGTCTGAAATTACCAATAATTTACAAAGACATCGGTTAGTATATTCGTGTAAATCTTCAGTAATACAAAGCTCTGTGAATCTGCCATAAAGTTTGTACTTGACATGTGCTCTTCTGGAAATCGCAAGGGAAAAGTCAGTCAGACCTGAACATTTTAAATAACGTCACTATATGCAAAGTAAAGCTGTGAAATGAATGCTAGTCTGAAATGCTATAATTCTCCCCCAACAGCATCCATCTTATGGGCAGTGGCAGGACATTGTATGTTTAAGTATCTGTATAAAACTTATATTTTATAACTAATATAATATAATCTAGGCTATCTGGTCCATTATTACATAGACATGGGAGTACAGAGCAGGAATGCATGTAACTTATGTTTGCGGTCATAAAGTGTGTGTCTATGAGGTAAAATGGCTGAAACTAAACTAAACATATCCTGGTTTAGTTGAACTCAGTCTCAGCTGACCAGCTTGGCAGATAGCTCAGATAGCAAACAGGCAATAAAAAGCTTCATCACTAACTTTGAGAGTAAATCTTTAAATTTAAATATTGTAATAACATCTTACTTGAGCACTACTACATAACCAAGCCATAAAAATGTAATGGCAGATGTCAAACTCTGTCATGAATTGTCATGACAGATTATGTCCAGTAACAAAATAGTCATCCCTGGTCATTGTCATGACACACTGTGTTGTAATGTTCGATGCCATGACAGCTAACTAAAGTACACAGCAAAAATTTGTGTGCAAAGTAAGCTGAACTTACAAAACATGGTACTAGTATATAATTAGACATAATCTGTCATGACAGTATATTACATATGTTACAACATGTTTATGGCATGCTCATGCCAACGATATGTAGTTTGGGAAGTTTTACCATAATATTTTCTGGAGGATTCCCACCACAGCTGTCAGAAAAAGTGAAAAAATGTACACTTATGTCTTACCAGTTCAAATGTCCCTGTTTATGTAGAGCTCCCTTAAGTAGTGTTGAATCCAGTGTGGAGAAGTTCAAGTAGATCTTACTTAGCTGAAAGAAACTGAAAGCACTTGTTAAAATAATTTTCAAATGGGACATTCCAACTGCTCAGTATTTTCAGCTATTTTTCCTGTTATTAGAAACACCTACTTGTAACTCCACCTTGCTGATGTACAATTACATAGCGTACACACTTTTTTCTGTGGAGCACTGGAGGATTTGACATTCTTGCAGACGTGCTAAGGTACGCCCATCCTGAGAGAGCGAGGCTGAATGTGCTCTCTTGAACCCCAGGCCATGGATGGCTGTGGCATCTCTGAGGACTGAACTCATGACCTCCTGATGATACGGCCAACACTTGCGCAGCTGCGCCGCTCAGCAGTCCCCACAAAATGTGTCATTTGAAAATTTGTATATGCTCATAAAGTGGCCAGTCACTGGAAATACTAGGTGGGTGTTTCTGTGAGTAGTGAAGGAATAAATTGTCTTTGTGGGATGCCATCTCTTTGCAAAGCCAACTTCACAGCTACAGAAAATGATTATTCAGTTCTTCTGTTAGTAATTTGTATAAAAACAACAAGGTCTATAAGTATTAAAACATCTCGACTGAGAGAGCTCATTTCCCAGGCTTTAATTTTGCGTCAGGATTCTCCTAATCATATCACAGAGCTTTGAGATCATGTGAACTGATGTGCCAGGAGAATTAGTCACCCTTTCAAGGGTGCAGTGAAAAGTAAGATGCATCTTTCATGATAATCACATTTACTATGCTAGTAACACAGTCTTTTAAGCTCTTAAAATGCTCAACATGACCAAGAGCTTATGCCTCATTTGCAAACAGTAACTCCTTTATCAGTCCAGGCCAAACTGGAGCCCGTGCCTCATAAAGAACACTTTGATAGCAGTTTTATATAGAAGAGCAAGTAGACCTTCTAAAATCAGAAAACTACAAAGACTCTAAGTTGGAAAAGAAAGGAAAGGTTTAGTATCACACAGCTGACTCTGAACAGCACAAATGAAGGGCAAATGAAGACAAAACGTTCTTGACAGAGGTTATGGTGAGGAAAGGTCAAAAGAGCAAGCTGCAAATTTGTGTTTGACACTCAACTGTCAACATTTATATTATGCTGTTTTAGATTTAAAGCCCTTCTATAAGGCCCGTCCACCTTGGTTACTGTTGGTGAGTTTGACTAGCTTTCAAGCATGACAAATGTGGAGTTTTCAGTGGAAAGGATAGATCATTTACACATGTCAGTTCTTAGTCATTTTTGATGCAGTATGTTTAAATTTTCAGGAGGAGGGCAGAAAAGCCCTGCAATGTAAATCTAAAGCCTACATACACAACACCGGCCCTGTTTTCACATGACTGAGGTCTAATCACTCAAACCACTTGCCAAGGTGGTCTAGGACATATGTGACCACATATATTTTGTGGTGTAAATGCTAATGCATCCTGAGGAGAATGTCACAGGAAAATACATCATGTGACAGTGTGCCAACACTCAAAAAATAAGAGAGCAGCAGTGTAAAATAAAACATTTGAAGCTAGCATACCATAAAGCCAAAGACAACAATAGCAATCTGGAAGGAATGGGATGAAAAAGTGTTGTCCTATGGAAGGCGATGTGTTGGATTCCACTGACAGGTATGTTGAAAGTTTAATGTTTTTGACAAAAATACCATCACACAGCATTATAGTATTTGTAGTAATTGTGAGAATCTTGTTATTGTTAGCAGAGATTTTTGCATTGTTGGGGTATATCCTTGGAGATGCATGATTTACACAGGTGCAAATGGCGATGTGTCTCAGCTGTACACTTGTGATCTAATCACCCAAGTCACATTTTAAACAGAATATAAACAGAACCACTGTGTTCTAGCCTAACAGCATAAAAATATACAAATGATAAAAATAGCCTATGCAGTCTTCCACACTGTTTAATCTAAATTCTCTTCTCCTGTGTCTCTGGATTAGGAACTAAACTAAGTTTCATTTCCCCTGCCAAACTATTGGTACATGAGACATCCAAATTATGGCCACAACCTTGTGGCACAGAGTTCCAGTTTCTATGCTGCAATTAGGCAGTTTGTGTTTAGGGGCAGGGGTTTAACCATGTATACCAAGCATGGAAATGTAAGCTGTAGTATTATAATTTCTTACCTAACCTTTTATGTTCTGCACTGGTAAGACAGCTGGTGAACTAGCAATCTTGCTAATTCTATTGTCTTCAATTAGCAAATTCTAGCTAGCTCATTCATGAAGAACAATGAATGATAAAATAAAATAAAGCAACTTGTATTTCTTTCTAGTACTGAAAATGAGTAAAATCCTGGTGCCAAGGGGCAAAAAGGTAACCTAGTTATAAGTGAGCAGGCAGCAAACCATTGCAGAGGCAACTACTAATATAAGTTTATATACCAGTGTTACCAGATAGTCAATCATATATTCAGGTAACACTCTACAAATGACTAAAATACAAGTAGCATAAGAGCATTAATGGTGAAGCAAATAAATCCATACTGCATGCACGTGCACACACACACACTCACACACACACATAGGTGTGCACACACACACAACATAATTCACAATCTGTGTCCAACAATCCTCTGTGCTTGTGTGTTTCTTATTTGCCTATTTAAAATGCTGAACTTACCAATACTGTATGTAATTAGGTAATGCTCTGGGTACTTGATTCAGCATTTTGTAAGATGCTCTGGGTACAAGGACCTGCTAAATGCACAGATGTGACTGCAAAAAAAGCTTCTCTTGTTGAAGTGGGTGCAACTTCACGATGTCACTCAGAAGTGAGATCAAACCAAAACAGTGTTCAGTGTTCCAAAAAGTGGAGTGTTTTAAAATGATCCTTTAGCAGATCTCAGCCATGTTGATACTGTATTCTGTCAGCTGGACTGGACTGTGCACCAGAAAGCTGATAAGACTCCTTTAATGTGGCCCTCTGTGGTGCATGAAGCCATGAAGGCCATGGAGGCATTAGGGAAGGAGGTGTTTTGAGACCAAGATGGTGACGTGTTCTCCAGCACAGCTGTTCACACAAATCTTTTTACGCTCCCCATCCACCAGCCTATAAAGTGTTATCAGGTGCAGAGAACAAGTAGTTCTTGTGTGTGTGTGTGTGTGCGTGTGCGTGTGCGTGTGCGTGTGTGTGTGTGTGTGTGTGTGTGTGTGTGTGTGTGTATACATGGGAATTTAGACTCAGTGTGAGATGAGAACAAATGAAGTGTCTAGACTGCACTGATCCTGCCTTTGTGTGCACACTCATCTAATATTCTGTCACTTTCCTTTTTTTGTGCAACCTGAAAGAACTAGAGTAGAAAAAGGCTTTGAAACAACTCATGAGGCAGCACTTTCACTCACAAACCAGTGGCTGAAAGTACAGCAGTCTCTCCAGTGTTCTAACTACGAGAAGGAGACATCACATGAATTTCTATTGAAAGCCACAATATTTTTTTTCTCTAGTCATGTGTGTGCGCGTGTGCGTGTGTGCGTTGTTTACAGAAAAGTTTCCCATCCTATCTACCACCCACCCTGTCTGATATTCTCTGCACTTGTCTCCTTTTAAGTCAACCACAGTCGCTACCACAGACTGATGTGTGAGGCTTTCTCTCACACTCTCCACCACACACATACCCACCCTTTCACACACAACACACACACACACACACACACACATAGTGCTACAGATTCATAAATAAGTTTTGAGTGTGATTCAAATGTGTACCTATGGAAATTATGTACACCTTTCACCAAAGTAAATTCAATGCATTTTGTTTCAGTGCATATACCATTATAAATAGGCCCCTCTTTATTCTAAAACTATAAATGCCACCCTTCTACACACACACGCACACACACACCTTAAATGTTCCTTTGGCAAGACACTCCTGCTGTTGTGGGTTAAAAGGTGTTAGACATAGACATAAATTGTGTACAGACAGTGACAGTTCTAACCACAAAGGCCCTCAGTGCTGTTATTAGATCCACATCTTCACTATTTCCCATGCAGCCAGAAACATGTTCATCACTCAAACAAATCAATGGTTTCTCCTAAAATCCCCAAATCGACTTCTCTAACTTCTCCATCCAGCCCTCCGTCCGCACTAGACCTCTCATTCACACAACTCTTCAACTGTCTGATTCACTCATGTTCTGACATCGCTTTTCTCTGATAGAACAAAACAAGAAGCTGACTCATTAGCAGACAGGAACAGAGTATCAGTCACCCTAGCCGGGTGAGATGTTGCACAAACGTGTGAGTGTGTGAAATGAACAAGATAACAGGTCAGTTTCATAAGCTACTCTGACTCTCACGAACAGGACTGAGGCAGGACGTCTCACGAACAGGTGCTGCTGGAGAAACAGATATTGGTTATGAAGTACTCTTTGTGTGTCTCCCCATACTGTGTTCTTTACCCTCATCTCTGATTTTATCTAATTTTAATTGAGATCAACATATCAAAGGGTAGAAAATCCCATTGCAGAGGAGAAAAATACTTCTGGGCCTTTTTCCTTCTTCTGTTTCTGACAGATGTCCAAATTTTACTTTTAAAATTAAACTAAACTTGCAAGTATCTTGAAATAATGGATTTTTTTCTCCAAATACTGACTTAGTGTCTTGAAATAATTATGTATTTTCTTGACATATTTACATATCTCAGAATGAAAGTCTCAAGGTTTTCTCAAGGTTTTGAGATACTAAGTCATTGTTTCGAGAAAGTAAGTCAAATGTGAAGACAATAAGTAATTATTTTGAGAACATATGTTAAAACAAAGTTTCTTTTCCAAAGTATTATCAAAAACATTTTGAGATATATATATATAGACCAGTACTAGTCCCATAGTATATAGTAGTATATAAGTGTATGCACTATTATACCTATTACTATATAATTTGTTGACTAGTTATTTAAAACTACAAAGCGAGTCCACAAATTGTTCAGGAGCAGTGTCCAGTAATTGCATTCTTATTCCCAACTTCCTAATTTTTACATTCTGTGAGGGTCTGTTGTAGACACTGACAGTCATGATTCCAAATCATGACTTCGGGAACATAAAAAGAGAGGGTGGGTGAAAGAAAGAGAGAAAGAGAGAGAATGAGGGACTGGTACAGAAAGAAAGAGAGAGGGAGAGAGAGAGTCAGGCTGGCATGTAACATGTTTGCAAAGCATAGTTCCTCATTTTCATGTTTTTTACTATAATGTGAACAAATGCCATTAACTTACCTGAACCAGGCAGAAATGAACTGAAAAGGGAACTATAGAGTCATGAGGGCTTTTTTGTGTGTGAAGCTGTAAAGCAGTGCTGTGGCTTTAAAGAGTGGTGAGCTGGTCCCCAAGAGCTTGGGCGGGCTTTGTTTGAGCAAGAGCTCACAGAGTCAGCAGCAAGATGCTGACATCAGCACTAACACACAGCTCAGAGGTCACACCAGGTCAGTCTTCCACTCAGCAACTGTGAAAGGAAAACAGAGAGAAAGAGAGAGAGAGAGAAGTAAGGCAGAGAAGAAGGGCAGTTTGAAAGTTGCGGTACAGCTGTGTGATGTGGAAGAAAAATTTACACTAATTTGAAGTTAATGTGTTATTCTTTATATACAGTGGTGCTTGAATGTTTAATAAAAACTCTAGATTTTTGCACAAATATGACCTAACACGTCATCACATCTTAAAAGTAGATAAAGAGAATCCAGTGAAACATAAAATATTATACTTGGCCATATATTTATTGAGGAAAATGGTCCAATATTGCATGTCTGTGAGTGACAAAAGTATGTGAACCTTTGCTTTTAGTATCTGGTGTGACAGATACAGCAAAAACATGATGCAGCAAAACATGGTCGAACCATGACACTACCACCATGAGGTTTCTAAGTTGGGATAAGGTTATTTTGCTGGAATGCAATGTTTTCCTTTTTTGAAACAGTGGAAACAGTGGATTACAAAAAGGTATCAAATGTGCTGCATTTTAACACAGGGCAGTATTTTTGCCAGGTGATCCTTCAGTTTTTGCAAAGAAAAACAGTGGGATCTAAACAGCTTTTTTGTATTTCATATGTTGGGTTATTGTAAATTGACAGAAAACATGGTAGTTTACTCAAAACATTTTTAAAAGTAAGGTGTCACTAAGTTTTTGAGGGTCCATACACAATAACTAAGCATTAGCTCATACACGCAAGCACACACACACACACTCACACACACACACACACACACACACACACACACACACATACTCACACACACACATGCACACACACAGAGTGTAATACTGTATCTGAGTAATATTACACCTTAACCTTAATCTCAGAAACCAATAAGCAACCTTTCTGTTCTTTCAGATTTCTCCAGAAAACAGCCTGTTTCCATGTAAGGACCAGCATAGTGTCCCCACTTCTACATTTTTTTGAGTATTTCTATTGTTGATGAAATTTGGTCCCTACAAGATAAATAGAAGGATGCACACACGCACACACATACACACACAAACACAATGTGGACTAATACTACTGTCAGCCCTCAAACTGTCTAACTCACACTCTAGCCATTAAGATAAAGTGCTTGCTTAAGGTTCTCAAGATCCTCTTCTGCTTTGTTTATCAACAAAGATGAATATCGCCACAGATAGTAAATCTCACTATGTTCTCTACACTCTAGATTATAAAGTGCTGAGTCTGCACACACACAATTATGGGTTTGTAACTGTAAAATAAACATTTATGAGTACACTGATACAAAAAAAAAACAACAACATTATTTTCCAAGTGTGTGTGAATTACTTATCTACTATTTAGTCTGTGAAACAGGCTACCACCATCCACATCTCTGATATGTTTCACTGACAGATAACAGCAATTAGGAACTTTTGCAAGAGTAGGCCAAGGTTATAACCCGTCAGAGTGACAGGGCAGTATTGGCCGATTTTAAGAAAGTAATTGGACAAAAATAACAGATTGAACAACCTCAGTTTGACTGTGCTGTGATCAGGTTGCTGTCTTTATGATAGCTCAGATTATTTCTGTTTCAGTTTATCTTCCAAGACAGCCTCTGTCGACACCTAAAATATCCATTATCTTCTTGTCCCTAGTGCAGTTTATTTCTAAAGTTATTTGTTCTACATTTGTTTATATTTCTTAAATATTTATGTAATTGTATGTTATGAAAATACTTTGATTCTGTAGAGAGTTGCTTGGTAATCCTGAATGTACCAAGCTTGTACCAATGTACCAAACTGATGAGTCACACAGACAAGCTTCAGCATGTGTTTAATGCATGTGATTTTTTTGTATCTGTGAGAAGGAGGGAAGAAGAGCTGGAGTTAGGTAACAGTGGGCTGTGTTCCAATAAACAAGAGTGAGCCATGTTCCAATAAATCTTTAGCTCAAAGTGAAACAACTGCGTAACTAAATGAATGAATATACATACAGATAAAATAATAATACATAAAGCAATTATAAATTATATTTAGCTTTTCACTTCAATTTCCAGTTTTAAAAACAAAGCAAACAAATCAATCTGAAAATAAATAAATATTATAAATGGTACTTATATTGGTTTTGTTGGATATCAGAGTTTTAGAACTCAGCATAAATTTAAGAAGAGAGAGAATCAATTTTAAAAAATGGTGGCCATTTTCTACAGGCAAAATTCTAAAAAAACTGGAGGCACTAAGGACATTTTTTATCTAAAAATGGCCAAATTCCTAAAGATATCAAAATTCTGTAAGCATTTAAAATGTTCTAAGTAGCATAGGGTCCCTTGAAATTAGAGATGTATGGCATTTGTGACTGTCTCGTCTAAATATTTGTTTCATTGTAAATCAAATTGTAAAATACAAAGTATTACACAAATATAATCTCGGGTTCTAAGAATTAGAATGAACTAACACCTTTCTATGAAGTGGAATGAAGGTGCTTCAAATATTTATTTTTTGCTCCAGATGTGTTCTGTGCACTATAGTACACAGTTGGGAGAGGGAATCTCAGTGCTGCACCTGGGCAAGTCTGCTGTGTCATTATGATTGAGGGCCAAAGCGAGAGGCAGTGGGTGAGGTTGGGTTAGGTGACTAATGGGGTCAGGGGGATGTTCCTCAGTTACTGCTCTGCTGAGTGGAGCTGTCATTGAGGCTGTAGTAACAAAAGCCCTTAACTACTGCGTCTGGACTCCATGTGTTCTGGACTTCCTGTCATTATGGTCAAGGGAGGAGCAGAAGGGAAGACTTAAATGGCTTGAAGTACTTTATTATATTGTACAGAGCAGAACTTGTGAATCTCTTTTTCGTTAAAGCTACTGCATTTAAATTCAATTCGAAAAACAAACCAATGGCTATTTATTGTCTACAGAAACACCAATTTACTGGCTATTTAATAAGGTCCACCTATGCTCTAGTCTAGGTCACTAAACAGGAGTACAGTTACAAGGTGTACCCTGTTGTCATGCACGATCTGTCAATCACTGTCTACCTCATTCAGTATTGATCAGTTTCTGACCACAGGACTGCTGATGACTGGATATTACAGAGAAGGAAAAAAGAATTCATTTTTGTGTTGAGACTGAAACGTATACACATAATGTCATTTCCCATTGTACTTATAAATAAATAAATAAATATTCATGAACATAAACAAAGATTATATATTTAAAATAAATAAATGAATAAAAGACAGAAAAACTGAAATAAATAACTTTAGTTCTTTGTTGTGAAGCGGTTAAATATTCTAGGAATCCATGGTAAGCAGTAATTAGCTTTATGCAATTAGCTTGGCCCATTCATATTGCAAACTGTTTTCAATTCCCTGAAGTTACAAGGATTCTTTTGCTGGACTCATGATTTCAAAGTCATGTATACATTTTCAGTGGGGTTCAAGTTAGGAAATCTCTAGACCATGCAAAGCCATCTTTTTTAGACATCAGTCTGGAGTTATATTGATAGTATGGTGCTCTTAGGATCATATGTGCAACCCCTCTTTCTTCAAACAAGGGTTTGATTTTTTGTTTTGTCTGATCAAAGTACATTGTTCCAAAAGGAGAAGTCGAAAAAAGATTTCTTATATGTTTAAATGTTTGTATACAAATTTTAAACTCTGTGCTTCTTCTGTAGTAGAGGAGTTCTGCATGGGGTGTAGGTAGAGAGATGACTGAGGTGCAGTTCATTGCTTATTGTTCTCTGTGTAACTGTTCTTCCTTCTTCCTGCTCTTTGCAACTTTTTTTGAGTGACTGCTGGCTTCTCTTTTACCTTCCTTAATATAGTCTGAGAGAAATCTTACACCAGCCCAGGGAAGATTAGTTGTGGTTCTATGAACTTTTCAGTTGCATATTAACAGCTGCAGATTGTACTCATAGGGATAGTCATTTGCTAGGTCTCTGTTGCATTTGTTGTTTAATAATTTTGTCACTGAGATTTTTTTGGGAACCTATTTCAAATGCACCATGTTTGCTACTTTTGTATGGAATTTTCTCAATAAATGTCATCATCTCAAATAATTAACATCAAGTAAAATTTGCACAAGAACATTTTTATTTTTGCAGTATTCATATTTAGAACCTTTTTTAAACCTTTGTTTACGATCATGAATCAGTACTTTAAGTGCAAAGTGAGGTGTATATGTGCAAAAGAGGTATATTAAATAACAAAAACAAAAGTGTCTGAATACTTGCTTCTACTCACTGTATTTGGACAGTGGTACTGTGTGTGATAATACTACTCAGGTGTGGCACTCAGACACAGCAACGTTGCAAGCGATTTCACACATGTCAGTGTTACTGGTGGGTTGAGAGTGATCTATGCCTCAAACATGACAAGCAGATGGTTGTGTCATCCCAAAATCACCATAGATGAACATCTAGAGAATTGTTCATGAGAATAGATGGGCTATAGTTTTTAAATGTTCACCAATGTCATGTACATGGAGGCCAAGCTAACTGTATGGGCCAAAGGAAAAATGAGTACTTGCCAAAATCAAGTATGAGCTTCAAGCATGTATTGTACGTGTGCATCTATGCGTGCCTTCATTTGGCTTGCACTTGTGCACGTGTTTGTATACACTTTTGTAAGCACACTTGCTCTTGAGCATTTGTAATATTACTATGCTCACCCATCCTGACCTCTGTCCACCCATTTGACCTCATGGTTGTGGCATGCCAATGCCGTTAGTGACTGAAACACTGATGGAGTAGCACTCTGCAAAGGCATATCTTAGCACTGTGTATTTCTGGCATGAGTGGCGAATACTCAGCATTACTGCTCACACAAAAGACATCCAAAACGTGCAGTAGTATGCTCCAGAGGAATAAGCCAATGGAATTCCAGAAGCATGTGAGAGTGTGTAAACCAGCTTGGCATGCATCCTTAGGAATTTTGGATTAGAGAGAGAGAGAGAAAGAGAAAGAGAGAGAGGGTGGGAGGGAAGAAAAAGCATTGGATACACAGAGAAAGTAAAAGTTGCTATTGTTTCAGTGGAGGACACACACACACACACATACACACACACATCACACATATATAGCACTGTCTATACATAAGGCCCATGTTCATAGATGACAATCCATCACTATAATCATACAAAATGTTTTTTAACACATTAAAACTGTTTTAAGTTTTCATGCTGAATAGGCCAAGAAAAATGGTCCAAAATAATGGAGAATGAAATGTCTTTACCTTAACTTACACTTAAAGTCAACAAATATTTTTTTTCCTTCTCTTGTAAAGTAACTTTTCTGGAGATCTAAGGTTTTGTTTTTACAGCAGCAATAAACAGATCTCTTCTAATTAGCGAAGTCAGCTGCTGATGGCCTTATCTAATGCAGATGCACAAAAACTAGACAGACAGATGGATAGATATTTAGATAGACCGACAGACAGACAGAAAACACACACACACACACACACACACACACACACACACAAATACAGTTTGACATGTTCAGAATGTTTTGGTATAGAGCAATGTTATCCACAAAAGGCCAGTGTAGCTGCGGGTTTTTATTCCAAACAAACAGAAGCTCACCTGATCAGCTGTTTGAAGACTGAGAGCAAGTGAAACCAGGTGTGCTTCTGATTGGTTGGAACATAAACCTGCAGCCACATCAGCTCTTTGTTGACACCCCGTAATGGACAAATAGGTTCAATATAAGTTCTATTTGTTTCCTGCCTAGAATTTAAGGTAGATGCTCTAATTGCTCTAATCTCTAATCATGTTAGAGATGGAGGTGAATGTAGTGTTGTGTTAGCAAAGTAGTAATTTAGCGTGTTTGCCTGAGTACAGAACCAAAGCAACTTTTACTTGTTGACTGCACATGTTCATGTGTGTATGTGTGACGAGGACTTACGCAGGAAGATGTGACATTTCTCTGTGCCCATGCACCTCTCAGTGATCTAGAATAACAATCCATGCTATTTTTAGAGCCATAGGCTTCACTGCAAAACAGGATATCCTATTCTTTTGTTTTTGCAGAGAGTGAGAAAAGGGGGCAAGAGGAAAGAGAGAGAGAAAAATACAGAAAGAGACTCTGGAAATTCAACCAAAACTACACAAATTTTTCATGATTGTTTATGTCCATTTTTAGTATAATGATTTCCAACCTTTCTCTGTTTATTAGAATTAATCAGTTTATTTTTGTTACTGTGACCTATGGAATGAAATATGTAAATTGTCCCTCTTGTGACTGGCTGTCCAACTTTAGACTGAACTCATCCAGCATCTTGGAATAAATAAACTTCAGTCATTCCTTCCAAATATGTGGATCCTAAACTGCAGTAGGCTGAATGGGCAGTCATGTTTAAATATATTCAGGGTTGTCACATCACAACCATGGTGGCTTCAGAACAGGCATTTGCAGCTCTGTTAATGTACTATATTTTTAATTTGAATAATGTTTACATAATACATTGATTCCTATTATTTCAAAAAAAGCCAAGACATTTAGTTTTCCACTATATGAACCCTTTAATTTGGTTCACATTTTTATGCTTAAAAGAGAAGGTATTTGTTGTGTAGGCTGAACACATATGCTGAGCCTTAGAGAAATAGATGGGGTTTGAGATTGGCTAAGTGAAGAGACATGAACTTAAAACCGCTTTATCACATCATGCCCTGATGCCTTGGTTATTATGTAGTTTTGTATTTTGTGTGTGTGTGTGTGTGTGTCTCTGAATGTTTGAGGTGTGATACCTTGCTGAGGTGATATGAACACTGTGGTGGCAACAAAACCACTGCTGTAACCACTTGGTACCTTGGAAATACAGCTACGTGCAGCTCTGAACCATGCTGTGTGTGTGTGTGTATGTGTGTGTGTGTATCTCTGTGTCTTTATCTCTGGTTATATGTGTGTGTGTAAGTTGTGCTTGGGGTAAGTTACTGGAACAAAAGGTCAAAAGGTCAGACTTGTGGTGGCACTAAGCAGGCAGATGACCTCCACAGAGTTTTAACCACACACTCTCGCTCTGCTTTTCAAATCAACACTAAAGATACGCACACGCGCACACACACACACACACACACACACACTCTGCCTCCCTTTTCCTTTATCTCCTTGCCCCCATCACTCGATGAGTGAGTTGTTACTCTTGGCAAGCTGCCCACCTCAGTGTATGGCCCATGATTGTTTTTCTTTCCCTCTTTCTTTTGCTTGCTTTACCTCTCTCTCTCTCTCTCTCTCCCCTTCGTATCTCATGTTACAGGCCTGGCTCCAGAAAGATTCTTTGCAGAGAGAGAGTGTGAAAGAAAGAGAGAGTGAGAAAGAATGAGAGAGAAAGAGAGAGAGAGAGAGAGAGCGTGAGAGAGAGAGAGAGAGAGAGAGAGAGAGATCCAGCTGCTGGCCCACTTGTGGATTTGATTCCTTTCTGTCGTTAATATTTATTGTTCCTTTTTATAACTCAGGGGTCGGCAAGTATATCTGCCCCTTCTACTGTTTTATATACCCTGTAAGGTCCCTATTTACCAGGTCAAACATGAACAGGAATTAACTGGCAGCCTACTGTCTGATCAGCAATACTATGACAGTATAATATATTGTCATCATTTTTCAATTTTTACTTTTCTACATCATTTGCACAGCAACCTCCCTTTACGTTACATGAAACTTTCATGATGAATGAACCAATAGAAATGCCCCGTATTGACTTGGAAAAAAGTCTTTATATTACTGTAAATTAGAAGTAAAGAACATTTATTGGTTCTCCTCTTTTGTTTAGTTTTTGTTTTTGCAGCAATAATAGATTGTCTTTCTAATATCTTCCTCTCTATCCCACGCGCACACCAATGTGCAGCATGCATGACATGCACCTATTTTTAGTAACTAAAAAAAACTGGCAGTGGCAGGCCATTAGTCACCTCAGTAAGCGAGTGTTTACACTGCTGTTCTAGTTTTATTTGTTTAGCGTTTCTTGCAACAGACACTGTTATAGAGCAGCTGTCGCCACACTAGATCACAGAGTTATGATACAACTAGTGGAAAGTCATATTTACCAAAGTCAGGCCTTAGAATGACTGTTAATGTTTTTACCTACACAACATTTTTTGTTCATTTTTAAAGGTAACAATGTGCTATAAGGTGCCAAAACTCAAATGACCAAGCCCATCTATGTCAACTTAACGTAGTTTTTGAGGCAAGTATGTGGTAATTAGACATACAGTGTGGTTAGGCATGCAGTTTGCACGATACTAACCCCTGGCTACCAGTGCAAAGCTAAAGATGCAAACTTCAGAGGCCAAACATGTCTTAGCTGATTGGCTACACTTGTGGTAAAGAGGAACATTATGTAAATACTGATTTTTCAATTAATTTCTTTAATTATTTGAGAAGAAATGGATCTCTTATAAATAGCATACAGCAATGTTTACCAGATCAACTGCACCATGACAGGAGTCGTGTTTTTGTGTAGCAAACAATACGTTTCAAACTACCTGAAACATTAAATGTGCAAACACTTGCTTGGCTTGTGAGCTGTACAGCTGAAAGCAGTAATGATAACAGAGGAGAGCAGCAGTTAGGGTAATTCATTTGTAGCCATAAGAAGGCAACGGCAAGCTGGCTGTGAAAGAAGTTGTATTGTAGTCAGCAGAAACCATGCTGCGTGCCCGGGAGGGCAGAGAAAGAGAGAGAGAGAGAGAGAGAGAGAGAGAGAGAGAGAGAGAGAGAGAGAGAGAGAGAGAGAGAAAGAAAAA
>JBBPCZ010000001.1:40941642-40957208 GCA_037974445.1 Brycinus macrolepidotus | reverse complement strand
AGTGGGGGGGGGGTGGGGGTGGGGGGGGGGGGTCCTGTACGGAGCCAACCTGGGGTGTGACCAACAACCCTCCCCACACCAACCACTAGAGGGAGACCCAGGACTAGTACAGCTGGTCACTAGTACCTGCGGTCTGTCCCTTATAACTAGTGCTCGCAGACATACTGTTTGCGAAGTCTTGTGTGAAACTAAGCCGGTATTGGTCCTCTAAACTTCCTAGCTCTTCCACAGCCTTCAGTATTTAAGTGTTCCATCACCCAACCCCTGAATTTGGAGCTAATAAACATTTTTAAAATTATTAAAACACCAACGTCTTTCTTGCATCCCTGCAAACCAACCATTTTACAGCTAGCAAACATTTTTAAAACATTATTCAAAACTGAATTGTAAATTACTAGTTGTATGTGTGTGCATTTTCGATAATGAGCTAAAGGGGGTGCTCAAAGTGAGCATTAAAAATGGGTGATGGAGTTCCCTCTGAGCAGTTTTTGCCTTTTCCTTTTCATCGAAAATCCCCCATAAAAGGGCTCCCACCAATCCACCATTTATGTTCTGGCTTGGTGGCTCAGTGGCAAAACGTTTACCTTGTAACCTCGGTGGTGCGAGTTCAAGTCCCACTCTCAGTGACACCTTTTTGCTACAAGTTTTAGCCCGGCTCGACACGGGTCTTTATTTCCACCACCCATAGCTGACTCCTGTTGTTCTCTCAGTCTCAGGACTTGAGTCCTTTTCTGAAAAACTTCACCATATTGTTACATGTGGCACATGTGGTTGTTTTAAACATTGTTTATCAGTTAGCATTTTGCTTCCTTAGTCGAATTTTACTTACATTAAATGTTTTTTTGTGTCCTTTTCTACCCATTTTTCCAGCTAATGAGAATTACAAGTCTAACTAACATGCGTCAACAGACAGCCTGTCAGCAGTGATGACGTGCTTTGTTAGCTAAAAATATACAATGTTTATGAACATGAATAATGATTGTTACAAGACATATCTGACACATACTCAAAGCTCAATGTTGTCAACACCTCCTTGGAGGCTAAATCATTGTCATTTAACCAGTGCACCAACTTCTGATCATGCTAATCTTGTTGTGCTGGCTGACAGTGTGTTTTGCCTCTGCTTTTCAAAGTGGATTACAACATGGCATAAAGCTAAGCCTGTGACATAATCACCTGTCGTGTCACAACAAGGCAATAAAACAGTAATTGAGGTGTAACTGACTCAGACTTCCAACTCCACTGATCTCTCAGTCACATATAAGCCCAGTAAGGACCACAGTGTCTACACAACCTAATTTCAGTAATTAGCCCATGTTCACAACATAAATACACACCTGATTGTTTGAATCAATTTTTATTGAAATGGTTGTGTTGCATTTGTGTTGACTCTTTTGAATAATATGATTACATTTTTATGTGCTGCCATAATGGTAGGTGCCATTAAGGTCACACTGTAACAGATCATTGATTATCTCAGTGGAGTTACTTGGAGCATAGTATCAGTCTCAGATGCTATATCCATAGAGATACACAGATTGTCTTTAGCAGGCTAAGGTGACCACTGCTATTTGAATTTTGTTGTAAATCAAATACACTCAGCTGGCCTGCAGCCATTCCTATTCACTTTTATGCACCCTTTTTATCAGTCTGACAAGAAATACACTTTTTAAGCATTTAGTAGCTAGTAACAAAGATATCCTCAACAATTTGCAGATGCATACCATTTTGTGTCAGGTGGGTATGTCTTCGTTGTAGGAGTCAGTACTCATACTGGTTCCTGTAATGGAACACAGGCTGTTCTTTTAAGTCAGATGATATAAAGACAGTGCAGGTGTCCAATGAGAAGCAAATCTGTGCTTGTGCGAATGCACCTCCAAAATCAGGAAGTGATCCAAAATAGTCAGAGTTAAAAAGGGGGGAAACACAGGACAAACACACTCCAGGACAAGATGCACACCAAACATGATGGTGAATGGACAATGCATTCCGGGTCTGGCTGGGCAGTGGAAAACAGTGGAAAACAAGGAACAGGTGAAACGAACTGGGAGAAACCAAAAGCCAAGGCTCAGTACTCCAGTGAACAGGAGTACTGTTGTGTTGCTTCTCCTGTCTTTTTAGATCACTCATATCAATCTCAGACAGGTTTGATACTTAGTTTTCTGGGTGTGCCTAATTAAAGAGAAACTACTTAAGGAGGTTGTTCTGCATTATTAAGCAAGTCACAGTTTTCATGCAATATGGGGAAAAAGAAGGATCTTTCTGCAGATGAAAAGTATGAAATAGGGAAATGAAAACACTGGACATTTCACGAAAACTTAAGCGTGATTATCATACTGTTAAAAAAATTGTGTGTGATTCAGAGAGGAAACAGGTTCATTCAGATAAAGGCATACCAAGGAAAGTTTCTATCAGGTAATTGTACCGTATAAAGAGAGCAGCTGTTGAAAAGCCACTGATGAGCATCAAGCAGGTATTTGAAGCTGCTGGTGCTGGAGTCCCAAGAACTTCTTTATGCAGGATACTCCAGAGGCTTGCAGTTGTGCACAAAGCTGCATTTCAGCCACCCCTAACCAATGCTCACAAGGAGAAACATTTGCAGTGGGCTTAGAAATACATGGAGACTCATTTTCAAACTGTTTTATTCACTGATGAATGCTGTTCTGCACTGGATGGTCCAGATAGATGGAGTTCTGAATGGTTGGTGGATGACCACCATGTGCCAACAAGACTGTGACATCAACAAGGAGGCGGCGGAATGATGTTTTGAGCTGGAATAATGGGGAATGAGATGGTAGGCCCCTTTAAGGTGCCTGAAGGTGTAAAAATGACCTCTGGAAATTATGTGGAGTTTCTAACTGACCATTTACTACCGTGGTATAAAAAGAAGAACCGTGCCTTCTGCAGTAAAATCATTTTCATGCAAGACAATGCACCATCCCATGCTGCATAAAATACCATAGAATCTTTGGCTGTTACTGGTATAAAGGGAGAAAAAATCATGGTGTGGCCGATATCATCCCCTGTCCTCAACCCTATTAAGAACCTGTGGACATCCTTAAAAGGAAGATCTATGAGGATGGCCAGCAGTATACCTCCAAACAGCAGCTCTAGGAGACAATTCTGGCATCCTCAAATGAGATACAGGCAGAAACTATCCATGGACTCCATCAAAGGGGGGCTCTTATATTAACATATAACTTGATCTGTAAAGATTTTTTTAATTCATTTTTTGGAAAGGTTTTTGGAAAAATGATCTACATAAAGCAAATTTATGACAGATGTCAATTTTCAGTTCTTTATAACCTACTTAATGTAATGTAATGTAATGTAACAATACTTTGGTCATCATTGGTAGTTTTGTTAAAAAAAATCCAGATTATTAGATAACCTACTATAATTGTTCAGTATTAAAATTGGCAATGGCATTGACTATTTAGGAAAAATGAACAAAAACAGCATATGCCTAATAATTTGGAACACAGTATAGTCCTGCTGGAAGAGGAAAGGGCCTTCCCCAAACTCTTGCCTATTCAACAGCCCCAGCCCATTATCCATCCTTCACCAACTTTACGGTTGGCACTATGCTTTCTGTCAGCTAGTGTTCCTTCGGCATCTGCCAAAGCCAGATTCATCAAACAGACCGCCAGATAGTGAAGCGGAAGTCACCATTCCAGAGAACACTTGTGGCAAACTGACAAAAGTTTCATCATGTGGCCTTGCCATATTTAAAGTCAATGAGTTTTTCAGTACAACCCATTCTACTGTTAATGTTCCTCCATGGAGACTAACTGTGGGGAGATTAACTTGATTTTATACACCTGTTAGCAGTGGGTGTGGCTTAAACGCCTGAACCCAGTAATTAGAGGAGTGTCAACATACTTTTAGTGTAGTATAGTGTAGTATTTCTGAGGTCTGCAAACAACCTGTGACAGACCAAATGCTCCAGTAAATCAGTATGTGCTCAACATTTTAAAAAGTCCAGTTGTTTTTAAAATTAACAGTCACACATAAAAGTATTTAAGAAGGAAATCAGGAAATCAAACCATTGGTTAAAATAAAATAAGACAAATAGTACAAATGGCTGGCATCTAATCAGCTACTTGCTGCTATGCTGTTCATGGAGGTACTCTACTGTTGTTTACAGGGTTTCTATAATTGGTTAATTTCTTTCCAAACCTTTTGAGTACTCTAAAAGTACTGACGGTACTCAATACACATAAAAGTGTATTTAGATGTAACCATGGTAATTTCATATTTTCATATATCTCCATGATGGGCCTTAATGCAGTTTTAACAAACTGTTACAGTGATTTTGGTCATTGACACACGCAAACTAAAGTTTTTTTTTCTCCAGCTAAACCTTAAACCTTAAGGTGGGCAGTCATGCCACATCGTTCTCCTGGCACTCTGTGCGCATCCATTGTCACGTGAAATAGTACTAATGGCTGTTGTTAGTTGAAGAGGTGAAAGTGGAGGGAAGCAGAGGTGCATGCGGGTAAAGGGAGGGAGGGTGTTCCACAGCTGTCAGAACCTGAGGGGGTGAGGATTGCGCAAAATCTACAACTTTGTTTATTGCTATCAGGTCTTGGCTGGAGTGGCCCAGCTACTCGGGTGATTGTTTGAAAGGAGCTGGCTATGGTCCAAGCCTGGAGTAAATCAGCACTGTCAAAGAGAAACAACAGCTAGTGGAGGGGTGGAGAAAAGGGAGATAGAAAAGGAGGGAGGTATTTGCAGGGTACTTGAGCATTGTTCAGAAAAAATATAAATAAAAAGAGGTAAAGGAAGCACAAATGAGGTAAAAATGAGGGAGATGGCATGCTGGGTGGCATGGATGGTAAATCACCCCTCGAAACTGAATCCTAGAAAAACTAAGCTGCCATATATCCCTGGAACTAGAGATCCTCACCATCATATTGTCATCCATTTTGAGAATTCTCAGGTCATTCTGTCCATAGACGCACAAAGCCTTGATGTCATTGTGAAGAACCAGTTAACATTGTTGCTTCATTCTTCAAAAAACATGAACATTTCCTCTGTATTGAGTCAATGACTGAAGATATATGACTTTGAAAAGCACTTAAATGAACACTAATCTTGCACATATAACAATGTCCTGTAATTGCACTTATGCAGTGGTGGTTAAAGACGCTGGGGGACCCAGGCAAAAAATACAGTTGATTGGGGGTGGAGGGTTGTAAACATTACATTTTGTCTCAGTAGGTGAAGATGAAAATATTTTGTTGTGTGTGGGAGAGAGGTGTGGATAAAAACGTTTTGTTAAAGGGGAGGAGCAAAAACAATTGGTCAACAATTTGTATCTTTGTATCAAGAAATCATCTTCTTTTCTTTAAAACAAGGTTAATTCTTTTTTTAAATTGCTTTGAATAAGAGCATTCGCTAAATCCAGTAAACATGCTGAAACTTGACGGTACAAAATGTATTTCAGATTAATACTCAACCCCTCGCTGATGGTTTCTGCAATGCTTAGGATGGATACATTGCGTGAGTAGAAATAACATATTCATCCACAAACCCTGCACTAGTTCCTTGGTTTAATCCCTCCATTCCCCCAGCCACCCCCGCACACTCTTCTCTGCCTGGTTTCTTCCCCTCAAAACTGTTCCTTATCAAAGTGAGACACGCGAAACCTGGTAATTTGACATCTTGGTTTGCCATCCAGCAGACTCAATAAAGCCCCTCGCTGAAGTGGACTGTGTGTAGCCTGCAGGCATTAGCTTTTTCATCACCTCACTCTGGAGGCATGTACAGTCTCACAGCAGCACTGGTGTGAGTAAAACTTTTTCTCTCATTACTGTTCACCACATGCCGGGTGAACCTGGTGAGAGAAGTCAACTCTCGCATTCTTGAAAAAACAAAAAGAAGATGAAAAGAAAGACGAGCAATTTTATTTTGATGTCAGAGACCCTTTCTTTCACACAGAGGCTTTTTTCCTACATGTTAGCATCACAGAGTTAGCCCCTTGAAACGCAGAGCAAAAACTATGAATGGACGTTCTTGCCTCTGTTTGTTACACAGAAAATATAGTGACTTGGTTCATCAGAATGATATTACCTTCTAGGCACTTGTATGTAGCCCTTTATATCTCTAGAAATTGTGTGCGCAGTGAATTCCAGCAGAAAGGACGGAAAACAGAGTTCACTGGGTTTGTAATGGCGTGCATGGTGGATTTCAGGTCCCTCCCCTTGACCGCAGAACTAGATTTGTGTGTGTGTGTGTGTGTGTGTGTGTGTCACAGCTGTGAGACTGGGAGTGACTGCTTCTCATAGCCTAACAAAAGACTTGTGCTGGGTTTGCTCTTGGTAAACAAACCTAGCCAGCTTTTATAGCCCTCTGTGGTGAGCTTTGCTAAGAATATGCTACTTTATCAAAAAATCTGATTTGTACCTAAGTGGAAAATAACATATAATTTCAACATTTCAGTGTTTTTCAAACCTCGTCTACATCCTCCTAAAAACAGGTTGTCATCTGTAGTGAAAACATTGTTAGCATGTGTTTTACCATCTACAGTTCACGAGTCTTCACTACAACTGTCTCTAATCTTAACGATGGTTATGAAACCTAATGGGCAATTAAATCTGAATTAGTCATGATCTAGGGGAAAGGTAGGATGGAACAATAAACACAGTGGCTGGCATGTCCTCAATTTACTGAGACACACACAAAAGTACAGTCCATACAAAGTTAACACTACACACATCTCTTGCTTTCTCTTAGAACATGTCCATTTTCTTTCTGCTCTTAATTACCCTCTTTTGCACAGTCACAACCATTATCGCTGCCTGTTTTGACTCTACTATGATTCCCATGGCAACTGTGTGTACTTTGCTAAAGCCCATTGTATGGAAAGGGTGGGTCAATCTCTTCAAGTCCACCTCTCTCTCTCTCTCTCTCTCTCTCTCTCTCTCGCTCTCTCTCTCACTCTCTCTTATCATATCAGTTAAAGACACATGAAATTGTTGGATGGATTATTACAGAAAGTGTTAGAATGAATGAGGTGACAAAGAACTTCAATAAAATAGCCTTTTTGTATGCCCCTTGTAGCAGGATTATGATCAGTCATATAGTGAAATAAAGTATTTTCCCCTGTAATGTTTACATGACGCGGGACAATAATTAACTAGTACACTATGTGTGTGTGTATGTGTGTGTGTGTGTGTGTGACTCTGTGTTGAGCTGCTAATGAGCAATAAGAGCTAAAAGGGAAGGGGTGAGAACCCCCTTGTGTGAAAACAGTTCACAACTCTCCACCAAGACAGCTGTGCCGAGATACAACTGCAACTTTTTAAACTGAATAACATATAAAAATTACAACTTGTTCATTGTAAATGAGAAATTATTCTTAATTATATACCTGGTAAAATAAAGGTTATGAAGGTTATGAATAGTGAAAAATAACCTTCATAACCTTTATTTTACATTATTTGTTAGTGCATTACTTTATTTTAACAAACCAACATGACTTGACTTGAGAGACATTCTGAGTACCAATATCTCATAATAATACAGCAAATTGATACGTAAAGAGATTCATCTGGAGCGTCAGATGGCCACAGGCACTCTCTCTTACTTCGCTGTATTCGCCTGCGACCTAGCAAATGGCCACAAAAAAACATCACAGCTACAACAAAGTTTATTTCAAGGAACAATTCTGCCAAAAACTGTAACAAATAACAGATTTCCTTAACAGCAAGAGACGCAAGCAACTGACAACAACAAAACCAAAGCACTCCTACTATGATCAATCAAGCTGTTTACACCAGCCACAAGTGGCAGAACTCCGTTTTTGATGGACACACGGCATAAATCAAGACATGGTTAAACTAAGCAAAAATGGTCAAGGAGAAAATAAACCATGAGATGGTGAAAAGTAGGCTCTATGATTTCCTCTAGCAGTTATAAGGACGTTGGTGTTTCAGTTTCAGTTGGCAATAAAACTGTTGCAACACAAACTGTTGAAACATTGCTTTTTTTGAGTTTTTGTCATTATATTAACTGTGTGTAATTCTTTCACCAAATCCATTAACCCTATATCCTCTGCCAGGGGAATAAATTCCAAGAATGCAGTGATCCAGATGAAATTTCAGGACTGATTAGACCATAGCATTCGGTAAATGTGTTGAATTTGGCAGAAGAAAAAAGGGACATCGTTTGGGGCCTTTTCCCCAGGTTTCCCAATATTTCACCAGCGTTATTGAAGAAAAACATACATAGACCAACTTAGGGACCTCCAAAACTGGAAACTGCATTTCATGGTTTCTGTAAAAAAGGGTTAATTAGTATTTGTATAGCTATTTGCCATGGACAAATTGTGAATGTATGGGTTTAGTATTTATTGTGAAGATGACCTTCATAGATGTTTGTTCAGTGGCCACTATATTACGTTCACCTACACAGTAACACAAACAATCACATTATCCAGTGTGCAGTCCTAGCCAAGATGTTTACAACATACGAGAAACATGATCTAAGCAACTCTGTAATCTGAGTGTAATGTGTCACAGTCATAAACACAGTGTTCCACCTCCCCTGATAATTAATACTGGTGACTCACTGCTTCAATTATACTTCCTGGTTTTGTCATTCACACTTGAGGTCTTCCTTGAACATTCTATGTATGACCATTTCTCTGTTCGTAGTGTTTGTCCTGTGTTCCTTGTTTTTGTTGTGAGTAAGTGTCTACTCTGTTCTGCAGTGATACACAGGGTAGCTCCAAACTCACAATTTAATGAACCCTTAAAGCAGATGGGCTACAGCATTAAACCATACTGGATGCCACTTATGTCATCTCATCTCAGTTCACAAAAACTGGATGATTTATAGCCGTTGCCAAAAGTTTTGAGAATGACACAAATATTAACTTTCACAAAGTTTGCTGCTTCAGTTTTTATGATTGCAATTTGCATATACCCCAGAATGTTATGAAGAGTGACCAATTGCAGTTAATTGCAAAGTCCCTCTTTTAACTTACATAATCTCAAAAAACCCTGCCACAAAAAAACCTGCTGACGTCATTTCAGTGATCCTCTCGTTAACACAGGTGAGAGTGTTGACAAGGACAAGGCTTGAGGTCACTCTGTCATGACGATTGAGTTAGAATAGCAGACTGGAGGCTTTAAAAGGAGAGTGGTGCTTGAAATCATTATTCTTCCTCTGTTAAATATGGTAACCTGCAAGGAAACACCTGCAGTCATCATTGCTTTGCACAGGCAAGGATATTGCTGCTAGTAAGACTGCACCTAAATCAACCATTTATTGGATCATCAAGAACTTCAACGAGAGAGGTTGTGAAGAAGGCTTCAGGGTGCCCAAGAAAGTCCAGCAGGTGCCAGGGTCGTCTCCTAAAGGTGATTCAGCTGTGGGATCGGGACACCACCAGTGCAGAGCTTGCTCAGGAATGGCAGCAGGCAGGAGTGAATGCATCTGCATGCACAGTGAGGCGAAGACTTTTGGCGTATGGCCTGGTGTCAAGAAGGGCAGCAAAGAAGCCACTTATCTCCAAGAAAATACATCAAGGACAGACTGATATTCTGCAAAAAAGTACAGGAATTGGACTCCTGAGGACTGGGGTAAAGTCATTTTCCCCGATGAAGCTCCTTTCCGATTATTTGGGGCATCCGGAAAAATGATTGTCCAGAGAAGAAAAGGTGAGCGATACCATCAGTGCTTTGTCATACCAACAGTAAAGCATCCTTAGACCATTCATGTGTGGGGTTGCTTCTCCTCCAAGGGAGTAGGCTCGCTCACAGTTTTACCTAAGTACAAAGCGATGAACAAAGAACGGTGCGATGAGCGATGAACTTTAAGAACTTGTGATCAATCCTCATAAGGTTGGTGGACAAACAAAAACCCATAAATTCTGACAAACTCCAAGCATTGATTATACAAGAATGGGTTGCCATCAGTCAGGATTTGGCCCAGAAGTTGATTAACAGCATGCCAGGACAAACTGCAGAGGTCTTGAAAAAGAAGGGCCAACACTGCAAATATTGACTCTTTGCATAAACTTTAATTGTCAATAAAAGTCTTATGAAATGCTTGAAATTATACTTCAGTGCACCATAGAAACATCTGACAAAAAGATCTAAAAACACTGAAGCAGCAAACTTTGTGAAAACCAATATTTGTGTAATTCTCAAAACTTTTGGCAACGACTGTAAGATGGGAAGAATGTTCCACCTGATGATCTTTATTTCTGCAGTGAAATATAAATGGTAGGGTCAGAATATGTCATAAACACCATTAATCGATGGATTCATTCCTGTTTGTTTTAATGAGAAAAGTTTGGTACATATTTAATACCAAGCCATGGTTTTATTCACATAAGTGTACAGTTACTACAGATGTAGTCAGCCAACATATGTTTGGTGTTCAAATTTTGCTTCTTTAGTTTAGAAGTGGAACTGCAAGGCTAACAAATCGTAAACAAACAGTAGAAGTCAGTATTCACTTCAGTTGTTTTTTGTAAATACATTCCCAAAACTTCTTCTACTACTACTTCCAGTGCAATCTCTTCATTTGATTAACTTGATTCACTGTCAGGGTACAAAATTATTTGGCTTAAATCTGTGTTTCACTGCATGCTTTCACTAAGTCATATTCTCCTTCAGCTGAGGTTTGGAGGTCTTGAGGAACTTCCTACTTCATGTACCTCAAAACTTACTCTAAAGGTTTATGGAGTTCCTTGGGACAGTTTGTTAAAGACCCACCCTTTTGAGCCCCTTGCTGTTGACGTCTAATGACTTACCAATCTCAGAGTTTTATTGGGGGCTTTGCTGATTTATATCTGCTAATGACTGTCCATTTTCTATCATTATTAAAATAGACAGCTTTCTTAATTATGTTTAGCTGTTAACTGGCAAAATAAATATATTTTCATTCTCAAAGTACTTATGTTATCAGTTAATCGATTACAAGATTGGACACAGGTTTTAAATAACTCCTCTTTGGGTCTTCCAGATCAAGCTTGACAAAAACAATAGTAGATGTGTAATGTCAGCATGTTTTTTCTTTACTTTAGTAGCACGATTTTGGAACTTAGTAAGTCAAACTGTGTCCTAAACCAGTGTTTCCCACACCTGGTCTTGGAGGCACACTGCTCTGCACATTTTAGTGCTTTCCCTGCTTTAACACCCACTGCAATTCTGTAAGAGGTTATTAAGGAGTAAATTAGTTGGATCAGGAGAGCCTTCGGGACTTGGGTTGGGAAACACAGTCCTAAACTATATCAACAGGTCTGTTAATGAAGACCTTGATGAAGACCTAAGTGTGGTTTAACTGAGTTAAGGGATATTTTGGGGATGTTACTATGGATAAAAATCTTTTAGTGTTTGTTAGCAATGTTAGCATCACAGCTCCAGTTCTAAATTAAATGTAACAATTTTGTCTCGTTTTGTTCCGCTGCTATCACTCCCCATTCTGTTTCACGCTCTGTCACGCCTTTTCTTTGTTTACACGTAACACGTGTGTTCTGTTTATTTACATTCCCGGCCACGCCACACTCCATGCGCTTTGTTTAGTCTCTTGCTCCGCCCTTTGCCTGCTCTCCTGTCAGTGTGTTCACCTGCCTGTTTGTAATCCCACCCTGTCACAGCTGTTCCAAGTTACTATTGTATATTTCTACCCCTGTCTGTGTGTTAGCATTTTGTCAGTCTACAGTAACACTTACCCAGTCTCAGTTATGTTATTATTTTGTTTTTTGTAAAAAGAGTGTAGTTTGTTAGTGTTTTACGTTGATAAATAAAATCTTGGTTTTTGCAAGTGCATCCTCTCTACACCTTCCTCTACCCACTGAACGTTACAGTAAAGAAGCGACACTTGGACTTTAAACATGTCTCAAGCTGGTTGACTATATCTGGGGTAGGGAAATTATGTACATTTGATGTACTTTAAAATGCATCATCTCCTTGAATGTTACCTACGAATGAGAGCCTACAAAGTTCCTTCATTTCAATAATACACCTTTGGGACTTCATTGCAGAAACTACATGATGCTGTTAGAACAGCATAGATCAAAATCACTAAGAACTGCTAACAGCAACTTGCCAAATCCATGAGACAAAAAGTTCAAACTGTATTCGAGACAAAAGAAAGGACCTAAAAAATGTATCTAATAAAGAGGCCACTATAAGTACTGCACTATAAGTACTTCAAGGAAGTCAGCTCAGCTCATACCTCAAAAACTGTATATGCACAGGGTTATATGTAGTGTTTATACACCTATCAGCCATAACATTAAAACTAGCAATGCTTAATGCTGTTTAGCCTTCTTGTCCCCTATGCACATCAATAATGTGCATTGGGCACCCATAATGTCCTTGTGTGCCCATAGACCTGTTGCTGGTTCACCGAATATCCTTCTTTGAACCACTTTTGGAAGGCACTAACCAGTGCTTACCAAGAACACCCCACAAGCACCGCTGTCAAGACCAGTTATTTTGCCAACACAATTAGGCACTTGTTAAAGAAGGTCAGATCCCTACGCTTGCCTATTTTTCCTCCTTCCAATGCATAAACTTCAAGAATTAACTTCACTTGCTGCCATTTTTCAGTATGATTGTAAATGTCATGACTTTTCTGGCAAAAAGGTATGAAATACTTTATATTTACAGAGTAATATGTAGTGTTTATATGTACCCTGCTTCCACTAGATTCTGGAACTGGATCATTGTACACCTTTGTCTCTGTGTTCCTTCTTTGTGTCTCTAAAGGTAGACACAACTGCCTTTACTAGAACCCTTCACAGTGGAACCTTATTGAGGACATCATCTTGTTGGAACAGTATGGGTCTTCTTTAAGGTTTTCAGTACTCTTGTAAATGTCATTATTTTGTTAGCTTAAATGCATACTTAAAATAGGCAGGGTTATATGTAGTGTTTATATGTGAGGTTCTAATTACTTTGGCATTCAAGCTAAGAAAGAATAGTGGTTGAGTCAATGGACTTTGTTGGCTAAAAGGCATGCAGCATCATGGGTCTGTGCAGACCATCAAGTCTCTAGTATGCCCGTCTAGTTTGTGAGAACAGCTGATGAACAACAACCTTGTCAAATGAAGCTCGTTCAGCTGGTTTCTTAGCCGCTATCATGCTGTTAGGTGGGGTGTTTAAGTATTACTTAAATAAGTAAGTTGACACCCAAAACAGACTAAATGCAGTCCACATAAAGATCAAGCTCCGCAGTTTCAGAATAGTTTATTTTTGTTTTCTACCCTGTGTTGTCCTCAATTTAATTATGGCCAGAGTGCTAGATTTGTCTCTCCCTATAACAAAACTCTACAGGTACCATAATTTAGTAGACAGGCAGAAGAAATTTCTAAGGCGGGCACAGCCTAATCTTCACCCAATAAGAGGCAGGCCATTTAGGAGATATTAGTGTAACAGGCTGCCTGTTCAGTATTAGTGCAAGCCTATTTCACTTGACCTTAGACTCACCTTTTACTGACTGACATCATTAAACACACATGCATGGATTCTGCTGTGAAAAGTATTTGCAAAGTTTTAAATGATTATAGACGTCTAATGCTTGATAGTCGATGAGTCTTACCTTCGTATGGCCTACTTCATATAATAATGTGGTACTGCAGGTTGTGGTTAGCGGTAAAGGGCTGTGTCTTCAAAGGGATGTTAATGCAAATGGTTATATCATCATACACCTGACATTATAAACCTGAGTATGATGTCAGTATCACTCCAGTGTCTAGATGTCCATTATGGGCAGTGTATACATGCAGGTAATTCAGAACATTAATCCTAGTTAGAGTTAAATGCGAAAGTCTAAATATTAAAGAAACTGAAATCTCTAACCACACCTTTAACCACACCTATTGCACCACATCAATATAAAATGCCATTTCACCACTACGCTGATGGTATCTAAGCCCTTGAATCAAAAAGAGGAAAGAAGAAAAGTATCCGTGAAGCACACACACAGGAAAATGAATAAAAGCATGGCATGCAACCTTAGACTGGTATGGAGAGAGAGGGAGAAAGAGAAAGAAAGAAAGAGAGAGAGAGAGAGAGAGAGAGAGAGAGAGAGAGAGAGAGAGAGAGAGAGAGATAGAGAAAACTGACGCTTGACAAGTCTGTTCGGCTAGTCCAACCAGTTCTGCAGATCACGTCTCTCTTAGAATTAGTTAACAAATTCTGCTAATGGAACAATTGCTGGGGACCCACAGCTATTTTTATTGTTCAAGTGCTGACAAGATGGGAAACAATAACAAAGTCAGAATACATTATGGAAAAAGTTGCTGTAAGGATCGGATTTATGTCGTCATCTGGGTTATTGGCCTAACATAAGCTAAGCTAGTATGCTGCTATGGTTTTGTCTTAGTCAGTTTCCATTAAACAATGACTATGCAGTCACTGGTAACGGTTTCATTTTTAGTTGATGCCCAAGTGCTAAGCAGAGTGCTAAAGATTTTTTCAAGTCTAATATAACTGTTAACTAGACATCTAATGCTGTTTCGTATATAAGGTATATATTTACAGACACACATACATGACTTAGAGTTTTAAAAACAACTCATATGTTTCTACAAATTATGAAGCAGAAGACATGATGAAAAATATTACATTATTATAAAAGAGTAACGCTCTTTTACATTTAAATTGAAATTCCATAGATTTCTGCATAGTTCACTTGTCAAGAAACTTACCATGTCATACAGTAACTGTATGCAGTAGTGGTGATAGGAACCAGACATTAGCAACATTAAATGCCACTAAAAGCTACCTCACAAAAAGTTATTACATAAAAGTGTTATGGATGCACCGCCTGATACCTGAGACATTGTTCTACAACCACGTGAAGAAAGTCTTTGAATGACTACATTTTCTAAAATTCTAAAAATTTGGTAGAATTTCTTTTTAGGCTATAACACACAGTGGAATACACTTACCAACGATTACCACATAAAAATCTGCAAGCCTGTACGCTACCACAATAAGACATTAAAAAAGAAAAAGGAGAATGTTTAATGGCAAGTTAAAATGATGTGAAATAGACTATCAGTGGAATATTTCTGATGCTTTATTCAAATTCAAGTCTAAGGTAGCCATAAATAAAATAAAATGTAACACAAATGTAGGCATATTATTGTGGCTTGCTCCATCCATTACATTTAACTGGGTGCTGCAATATTGTTTTGGTATAGGTGAAGGGGTAAAACCTGTGTTTAGAGGCTATAAAATAATTGGGATGGAATCATTATGAGTTGCTGACATAGCTTTTTCATGACTCTTACTCTGGCCTGACTCTTATCAAAGCCATAAAAATGTCATGAAAATTGAATAAACAAAGAGACAGATTATGATTATGGTAAGAATTTTGCAGACTTAAGAGATGGAACTGGGTGGGACGTGCTGTGACTCCTGGGAAGTATGCACAACTGAAGATGTAACCAATTCAAACATAGCCTGGAGATGCGCATTTATTATTTAAAAGTTTGACACAAACTATATAGTGTTAAGTAATTAAGATAAGATAAGATAAGATAATCCTTTATTAGTCCCACAAGTGGGAAATTGCTTTGTCACGGCAGAAAGTGG
>JBBPCZ010000001.1:40916480-40935195 GCA_037974445.1 Brycinus macrolepidotus | reverse complement strand
GGAGTGAAGCTGCTGGAATACAGCACACAGAATAGCTGCTATACAAACACTACTGCACTTACAGCACATATGGAGGCATTTCTTATTTTTTACACCGCCCACCCTGCAATAGTTCATAAAAGAATAGCAACCTGGGTATTTAACACACACACACTGCCGCAAATTGTACAAACAGTGAACAGAAAAAAGGGAAAAGTTCATCCCAAAGGTGTTGGATGGGGTTGAGGTCAGGTTCTTCCACACCAAACTCATCCAACCATGTCTTTGTGCTTTGTGCACTGGGGCAAAGTCATGCTGGAATAGAAAAGGTTCTTTCCCAAACTGTATCTGCAAAGTTGGAAGCATGGCGTTGTCCAAAATGTCTTGGTCTGCTAAAGCATTAAGATTATCCTTCACTGAAAGTAAGGGGCCTTGTCCAAACCCTGAAAAAAAGGGGTTTCCCAATACATTTGTCCATATAGTGTACAAGAACTATTAGTGCTAAGAATATGATCCACCTTTACTGTTCTTATGAAAGCCTCTTTATATCCAAGATTTATTTTTTTGTGTATTTAAAATAAACCAGATCCAACCCCCTCACTGAAAAGAAATGTCTCAAATGAACACAGTCAGTGAAATCATTTTATTTTATTCCACCATGGCCAAAATATACTTAGTACAAAGGAAAATACAGATATAAAACCAGAAGGAAATGGTCCAATACAGTGGTTGCATTACCCCATACAGGTACACTTTTTATCCAGCAGGTGTCACTGTTGGGAAGAGTTTGGCACCTCACTGATTGCAGCAAACTAACCTGCAGGTTTATTTTGTCTTAACAAGCCAACAAAGCCTAGCATCCAGTCTTCAGATATGTCAGTTTTACATAAAGTATATAGTCAGTTGCAATAAGCAGATGCAATAAGCATTGGTTTGATGTAAAGTATGTTATATATATATAACAGAAGAGACTGACTGATTCATCTCTGACTATCTGGTAACTTCCTAAATACAAACTGTCACTTTTAAAGGATGTATGCAGGGAGTAAAAAGTCTTTAGGTACGATGCCAATAGCGCCATCCAGCTCCCCAACCCACCAGCCATGGATGTTATACTCCTAGAGAAAGAGGAAATAATAAATAAGGATAAATAACAAATAAATAACAGATTAAATACAGTGTACCTTAAAATCTTTTGGCACAAAATAGCCTAATCATATATTTATGTTATATATGATGTGTCATATATGCACATATATATATGAATGTTATACTCCATATATAGCATATGTAGCATCCACACCAGTTGTCTATTTATTGGTCCATGGAGAACCGTGGTCCATGGAGAAACGTTGTCTTATAACACTATGTATGCATGCATATATATATATATATATATGTCTCTGTAGAATTCCATAAGACTTGTGATCAAACACAAGCATAAATATCCATTGGCGATGAGCTGTCAAACTGTCCCTGAACTACTCAACAGGGTTCAATATAACTTCATATTTGTCTTTTCATGGCAAAACTGCTTGAATGTACAACAAAACATCACAGCTGTCTCCATACTTCACTCAGCACTGCAGCAACAACAGAAGCGGGCAGTGATTTTATCATGAGCTGTAATTTGCTTTTATACCTTGATAAGTTAATGCAAAACAGTTACAGGATGTCTCCTGTCTGTATTCTTGTTTCTAACTGTTAAACATCAAGGCCTGTTCTTCCCAAAGAATGGTGAAAGAACTTCACAAAGAAGTATAATAAACTGTATACCCCCATACAGAAACTGTGGGATTGTCATATTGGTAATTACAAAATCTAAACAAAATATACTGTTATGTATTTTAAGGACGGGCCTTATCAGTAGCATATTGTGATTTTTGCAGACGTGCAAACTACGTGAAATATGGAATATAACATAAAATAGAATACTCTTCTATTGGGTTTTGTTGAGAATGTTTATGGCAATATTCCTTTTTGACACAAGCTTGTGCTGACTTTCATAAATCAGCCAATGCCTACAAATAAGCTGAAAATACCCATATCCACTGTTAGAGCAATGACTGAGAAGTTTAAAATGACTGAAGCACCCTGGAAGAGGGTGCATTTTTATTTTACCCAGACACAGTGAGGAGGATGGTTAGTAAAGCAAAAATTTCTCCAAGGATCACAGTTCAAGTCAAGTCAAGTCAAGTCAAGTCAAGTAGGTTTTATTGTCATTTCAACCATACACACAGTGTACAGTGATATGAGATAACGTGCCTCCAGCACCATGGTGCAACACAGAGCAGAACAGAACAGAGCAACATCACAGGACACAAGTGCAGACAGGACACAAGTATTCAAGAGACACAAGTGCAACAATACAATTAGACAAGACAAGACAGACAACATACAGTGCAAATTAACAATAGTAACAGCCTGAATACAGTATTTGAGTTACTGTATTCTAGCAGCAAGGGTTGTTTGTGCAAAAATGCTGAAGTAGAAAAGAGTTGAAAGGCAATAAATAACAATAAATAATATATGCAGATATGGCAGCAACTGGACAGAAAAATGTGCTGTGAGATTTAAAGTCTAAGTGTCGTGTGTGTGTGTGAGGGGGGGGGGGGGGGGGGGGTTGGGGTGGCCCTTTGGGCATAGAGTCTTTTTTGGTAAAGGTCAAGGCTAGTGCCCTAAGTACAAAAACATGGCTTGGTTTTGGTTCAATGTGTCATTGTTTAAGTACTAGCAGAAAACAACTGTCCTAAATGAATCCTGTCATGGTCAACTGTGATCACTTTAACAACTGAATGAGGTAATGAGAAAAAAATGTCAAATTATTCTCTGTTAGTGCTTACTAGGCATGACGTGGATTTGATTACTTACTTGGTTTATTTACTTAAGGTTGATAGCATAGTTAAAACACATTTGGATGGCTTAGCAAACTAATTACATTTAGTTTGTTAAGTCTGCATGTTTTTTTGTATTTTTGTGAGCAGTGCTATTATCCAGTCAAACTAGTTCATATTGCCAGCCGCATAAACAAGGAGGAGGGACTTGTGGCAGCCAAGTACGGTACACTCTTGGATTTCACAGATCCAAATGATCACATCTCAAGATGACAGTAAGCTAGCTACCAGACACCACCAACCAGCTAGGTTTCAGAATGCTAAAACCAGAGCTCTGACAGTTACGCAATACTGTCAGTGCACTGCAAAAAATGGCTGTATGAGTCTGTAAAGGAAGCCTCCAATAGTTTTTATGCCAGAAAACATATATTTTGCAAAATGTAAGCAGTGTTACATCTTTCTGCAAAAAAAAACTGTACACGCAGCAGTAACTCTGCAACAAATTTCAGTCATGATAAAATTTAATTAACCTATACCATTAATTACATAGCGCATTACTCTAATAGTTCAAAACAAGGTTAAAGTTTTCCAGTCACTGTTCTTTTGCATTTTATAAACACCTCCTCTTTCCTGCATGAGCTCTGGCAGGAATGGGTTAAGCGCTTCAGCATTTTGATTGGCTTTGCAGACATAAACAAGAGCGTACTTGCTGGTGACCCTCAGGCCTGACCCTAGAGATAGACAGTGGGGCTAAAGGGTGTCTCTTTCATGCAGCGAGTGGTCCGCGAACAGAAGGGCCATTGTTCCAGATCCAGCGGCTGCCAAGACTCTCTCTCCTCCATGAAAAGTGCTGAGCCAAGCAAAGGCTGTGGAGTTGGAGGACGGCCTCCAGACTGCAGCCCCCCCTTCTATTGGAGCACCACAACAGCCTGGCCCCAGGGGAGGGCCAGAGAGACGCAGCTGAAATCATCTAAACTGTTGCTGCTTGACTTTAGTTGCTCTGCTGTAGTTGCTTTAGCTTTTACTCTGAAAAAACATGGCACACTGAAATAACGTCAAACGTTCAAATTCCCACACAGATAAAATGTTGCTGCTGTGGTAACACAGTCAGGTATCTCTGTGCCAGTAACTTTTTGTTAAAAGGAAAAACACTTTAACGGGCCCATATCCTACATCTCTCTTGCATTTTAGTTTCACCTTTGGTCCACTTATGACAGTGTATGAGTTTTTGTATCCAAACAGTCATAATTTGTCTTTAAATTATCATTTTCTAACCTCTTTTTATCCCTTACATTACACAAGCCAGTTTTGTTACTGTGCCTTTAAGACTGATATATGTAAATGAACTCTGGTCTGACTGGTCTGACATTGTGCCTCATTTAAAAAGAAGTCTGGGCTGAAACACTCCTCATAACTTCAAAAACAATGGACCTAAATGCTGTAGGCTTAATAGGAAGTATACTGATGGCTTGTATTTGAGAATTAGTTATATACATGTGTGTATTTATGTGTATGTATGTATAATGGACCTGCGACCTGTTCAGGGTGTTTGTTTGTCTTTCGACCAATGACCACAGTGAGAGGCTCCAGCACCCCTGGGAACCCTGGTTAAGGATAGTTGGTTCAGATAATAGATGGAT
Source organism: Brycinus macrolepidotus (assembly GCA_037974445.1). Lineage (NCBI taxonomy): Eukaryota > Metazoa > Chordata > Actinopteri > Characiformes > Alestidae > Brycinus > Brycinus macrolepidotus. The sequence goes on along the minus strand of JBBPCZ010000001.1, from coordinate 40,930,742 downwards.
GGATGGTTATTTTAAGCACAATTCATCATCCTATGCCATTCAGTTACACATTTCGCTTTCTCTTGCCTTGAAAACAGTTTCTGAGTGTTTTGATTAAATCATCATGTACTAGCAAGTAAGGCAAAAAATATTAACCAATAATATAATGTTTCATCATCCCTCCCAACACACCCACCTATCATCAAACAAAAACTCTTGAGACATTGATACAAAGTTTCTCTTAGAAATATATCACAGTATGAAAGTAAAATGCATTATTATTTTTGGTTTATGTTTTCTACGTCTTAATAAGCCTGGTGTTTAAGGTATCAGTCTGTTGAACTGTTTGTAACCAAATGTTGCTTTTAGAAACTACTTCAGCTAAAAGCTTAAAAAACAGCCTTCACTGTCCTGTAAGAGAGCTGTGTGTTTATGGGGCTTCGGCTGGAGTTACATGTTTCCTGTACTGCTGATCAAGGTGAAAGCATAGAACTAGGTAAATGAGAGTGATGTGTGTGTGTGTGTGTGTGTGTGTGTGTGTGTGTGTGTGTGTGTTCAGTGCTTCAAGCTAGGGAGTTCTTGGCTTGGAAGTGGCGGAACAGGTGAGTCAGGTAACGCAGAGGAGTGAAAGCATCTGACAACAGAGAGATTGTCCCTGGCATACATATGTGTACATGTTAAAAAGACTGGATATGCTATAGTGTACATTGGAGAAGCTATAAATTAAATTCCAAGAATCAATGTACATTGTATATTGTGTCATTACAAATGACACTATAATATTTGTACTTACAACAGCAATATTGGTAGGGGAGCAGCTGGAGCAAACTTAATGAGACACAGGATTAGCCAGGCCTGGATTCAATCCACAGTGCCTGGAACCTCCATGCTCCAGATTCCCAAGAACCACACACCACACAATACCACCAGTGGGTTAGATGGGCTCCAGCCAGCAGAGGGAGAGAGTGGCAAAACAGGAAAAACAGGCTAGCAGAACTCTGAGGCATCCTCAGCAAAAAATAACTTTTTGTAAAGTAGAGTGGCACAGGAGGCAGACTAATGAGAAGAAAGACACTGCCTTCCTAGCAAATCCCTTTTTGTGCAGCAGCCAAGTTTTATGCTCAAAACAAGAGATAGGTAACCATTTTCAAAACATCTACAGGGACACTGCACAAAGGGAAGACTGTAGAGCCTTGTTCAATCTGCTGGATCAACCAATGATTTTAACATCAAAATCTGTTGTCAGGACTGCCAGAGCCATCTCATCAGCTGGAAGCAGTGGAGTGCCCTATCTGCTGTACAGGAGGTGTCTGAAGCTCATGGACCGTGGAGGATCCTGCGGGTGTTCTAGAGAAGGGTCAAAATAACCCAATAATGGAGATTTGCAGAAGGGGTATGAGTCCTAAAGGAGGAGATTTCACAACAAGCAGTTTAGGACCATCTTGTTGCTCACTGTCAAGGGATATATTTCAGTATCATTGCCCAACAGCTGAGTACCTCCTAAAGAACCAGTATATTGTCACCTCAGTACCTAGAACACAGTGGAGTAACTACACAGCTGGTCAGAGAGGCATGAGAAGTACTATCGGAGGACCTTGCCAATGCATATGGTGGCACCACCAGGGAGCAAACCCATAATCTCCCAATGATAGGTCTAACACATTTCAACTCTTATGAATCCAGCACTACACCATCACTGAAGTTCCACTGCAGTCACAAGTTACTCAATACTTGTGCTGTTCTTTGACCTGCTGTTCTAAGTTACTCAGTACTTAAGCTGTTTTTGACCTTGTACTTTTGAATTTGTACTCATGTTTGCTAGACCACTTTTATTTCCATGCAAGTCTATTAGTTCCATTCTGTTCTATTATCAAAGCTGTGTTACACATACCTTATAAACTTGGTAAGGTCAATGTCATCATTGTGTAAGTGGTCTCGTTCCTTTCTGTTGCAGGATCATGAGTTTCAAAGGTTAGGATTAGATCCCCCCCTATATCTGAAGCATCATGGTGACCCTGGTATAAAGGACATTAATTTAGTTTGAGTGGAACTGTTCCTGTCTGGTCTACAAATGGGCAAGAGTCTAGGACATTTACAGCTTTGTGTGTGTCTGTAAACTGTCAGGCAGTCATTAGTGTGTGCAGGAGGCATGGCATGGACCACTGAATTAATGACCTCGCAGTGGGAGATGGAAGCAGCTGGCAAAGCTTCACCAAACGCCTGGTTAACCTTGCGACTCAGAGAGAGTGAGTGAGTGAGAGAGAGAGAGAGAGATAGACAGACAGACAGACAGACAGAGACAGACACAGAGAGAGAGACAGAGACAGAGAGACTGAGAGAACAATACATTATTCTTCAGCACAGCTTGGGTCCAGTAAAAGCCCTGAAGTTGCTCTACTCAAAAGGTGTGCTTCATAATGAAGAATCTCAAAACATTTCAGGCTTTAATACAATTTTAATGAAAAAATGTACCAATAAAAAACATCAGAAATCAGTTTTGTAGAGCAAAGCTCTTATATACAGCATATTGCACTATATAACAAATTGTCTAAAACTTCCATACTGTATCAACGTAAAAAGAGGGGGAAAAAAGACCATCAAACAAGGAGTGCACAGTACAGTCTCGAAGACACACAGTCAATGTTTACAAAAATGCTACATTTTCGCTGGGTCTCATTTCTTGGTATACAGAGAATGTGTGATCCTCAAGACTTTTGTTGAATCTAAATGAACAAGAGGGCCTTCTAGGATCTCAAAATGTAACTGTATTACTGTAGATTAAATTACAGTGTTGTCCATTTCATTAAACACGCCAATTGATAAAAATCGAATTATTTTGTAGGTTCTACCTACTAAACTGTAACATATGGATAAGGAATGTTTTGCATACAGTCTAAAACCGATCCATATTTTTTAAAAAAAGAGACTGCTGTTAAAAAGTAGAAACTACATTTTTTTTATCTGAGAAAAAAACTTGAGCAAGAAATGCTCTGACATTTAAAAACCAAACAGTCAGTATCACTTATTTGGGGAACTGAATGTTGGATTCAGCTACTTTACAAGACACTGTTGGTTTCCATTACAGATGGACACCACCATCAGGTTTATCTTCATCCTGATATTTCTCTTGAACATTGAAATTGGCGTGCAGACCCCAGCCCCGGCACTTCCTCTTTACAAATCTTTCCCCTCAAGCTAATACTGGGCACCATGGTGTGCTTGCAATCCTTTGAGTAAAACATACACTTGGGCACTTGTCCCTGGCCACTGAGGAACATTAGAAGAACAACGCCAAGAGATGCCATTTACCATAACACTGGAAAATCAAAGGACACATGAGACAAACAGATGCAAAAGTACTTTCCAGTGCATGAAAATAATAATTAAAAAAAAGATCCAACCCATTAACTTGGCCCAGTGTCTAAAGCATCTTCCCTACCCTGACTGCCTCTTCAGGGATTGAAAAATGTTTGCCATTTAAAGGAGTAAATCATCCAAAACCCGACACCATTGCCAAAATGGATAAAAGCTGGTAGGAGCCAGTCAACATCATAAAACTTTTCTCCTGTAGCTTTCACTTGCTGCTAGCCATGGTCATGTCCTTTCAACTACACCTGATGATTCATCTCCATCAGTGAATTTGCCTAATTAAAAACCATCACGTATGTCGGGACAGTTAAAGACAAAAAAGAAGGGTTAGGAAAAAAGTTGTGTCACTGTTGTAGTATTGGGTGGAAATGGGCAACCCTGGTCACAAAAGACAACACCATCCTTCACTGATTTCTCCCACTGACCAGGTAAATCTACTCTTAAAGTAATGTGCTAAAAATGATTATTTAGGGCAATGCCACAGAATCCCTGAATCAGTATTTACCCAACCTTGGTCCTGGAGGCCCACTTCCTTGAACACTTTTGTGCTCTCCTCTGTTTTAATATACCCAGCACAACTCAGTAATGGGTTAATGAGCCAGTAAGTTGTATTAAGTGTGTTTGGTGCAGAAAAAAAAAAAATCAATTTGTGCAAGATGGTAGAGCACCAGGACCAATATTGGGAAACACTTCATACAGTTTCAACAGAGACAAATCCAGAAACAGCCTTTCTAAACCAAGATGTTTTGGGAATACCGTATGATCTTACAGGGTACTCAAGACCATTAAGACCAAGATCGTACAAAAAGTTCTCCCTTTATAACTCATAACTCATAGTTCCTCATTCTGCAGGATACAGACTTGGACTACCAATGAAACTGGCAACCTTCTTTTGAGATATTTTTGGGGATATAAAAGAACTAATGCTAAACCAGGAGATTCTCACAGAAGAACAGAACATGGCTAACCCCTCATGCTCTTAAGCCAGAGGAGGGGAAAAAAAAAAAGAAAAAAAAATGCAACATATACACATCCAAGACAGAAACAAGTGGCAAGAAAAAAAGAACAGAAATTGCACGCATGAGTTTATACAGTAGCAATGGATGAATATCCAAAAAAAAATAAATAATAAGAAAAAAAATAAATTACAGATTTATTAATTCAATTAAAAAAAAAAACAATGTTAAGGAGTGTACATACATGAGGAGACTGGGTCATCTATGTAAGGAAGCTATAAGCTATAAGGGCAACAGACACTGGCTCAGCGTTCACAATCTGCAGGAAACAAACTTTCAGCACTTCATATGACATTCAACATGCTTGAAAAAGTAGCCTGTGCCCCACAGACTCATAGCTGGCAAGACAGTTGCTAAGTAACAAGAACTGAAGGTTTGTACCATACCTTTGTACCTATGTAGTTTTAAGGCTACCGCTAATCCAAGTCATTATTTTTGTCGAACCAGTATGTTGAGCAAAATAGGAAGGCAATGTATGATTAAAACGGTCAATTCTAGTCTCTCAAATGCTAATCATGGCATCTAATGCTTTAAATGCATGAATCATATTTAGTGCTTTGTAGTTCCTTCATATCACATCCATAACTAAAAACTGAAATGTCTGGTATCATGTAACAGAAGAATAAAAAGCCTGTAAGGTTGGAAATGGGAAACCAAGTCTTGCAAAATATACACCACTCCTTGAAAATGGACAAAATGAAATACAAATTAAAAAAAAAAAAATACAAGAAAAACAGTATTAAGAATCCAACAGTGTCTTCAAACAACATTATTTCACCAAGTTACAGTCTTACACACATTTTACAGAAGACCTTCCTTATCTCCTATATAAAAAATGCTAAAGTAGTGGTCATACAAAAATTTACACCACTGAAACAGGTCACCTGAAAAGTATAAAAAGACAAAAGCACAAATTACAGAAATCAAAAACGTCCAAGAATCCTGAGAGAAGAAATGCAGTCACAGACACAGTATTGCTCTGGAGCCGAGAAGATAAGTGGCTAGACTGATCTTCAGCAGCTAATGAAGAGAACCAGACTTTGAGTGGTACAACAAAAGCTTTCAGTAGAAAAACCAGCAATGCATTAAAGGCCAACACAAACACCTGTGGTGCCAATAATCAATGAGGAGTTCATGGTGTCATGGTGCTAAACTTGCAGCCAAAAGCCTAAGTAGACCAGTTCCTTTGATCACAGTAGGCAATACATCAACTATTAAAACCTTCATTGAACAGTTGAGGAAGTCTGTTGAGTTTTGAATTATTTCATGGTTCCATAATACCCTTCAGATGCTGCTATGCTCCTTGTGCTGCTAATAACACACTGGAAAATTTAAGGTAAGATCTGGTGTATTATTGTAGGCACTGCACTCAATCTTCAGGCGAACATACACTCTTAAAATGTGTTTCTTTGAACAATAACATAAAAGTATAGTCTGTAAATGAGACATGTGAGTATTATGAACACATAAAAAGGTTCTTTACCAATTTAAGGGTTCTTACATCTACACTATTAGTAAGTTCTTCACACTCACAAGTTGAAAGATTCTTTAAGGAATCAAAATGGTTCTTCTATGGCATTAAAGAACTCGTTCTACATTTAAGATTGTGGAGATGATCACATTGACCATTTAGACATCTAAATCAGTGATTGGAGCACCTCTTGAGAGATACTGCTGATTGTTGACAGGCTTACTGGTGAGACCTGAGAATGCCAAACATTGCCCTTTTTTTGGCTGACACAGGAACACTTTTGTGGATTTGTTACTGCCAAATGAAGTCACAGGAGTCCTAAACTCCCGCTACCATACATATTTGAGACACTAGTGGAAAAAAGAACAAAGACAAAAACAAAAATAATCATCAACAATGACAAAACATAAAAAACATTAAAGAACTGGACGAGGTGCAAAACTCTTTGTTCAGAGAAACTAGAGAAACTGCCTCTTTGGAGATTAGTCAGGCTAATTGTCAAGTTGATTGGTATCCTGGGAGATTTTAGGGAAAAAAATCCAAACCAATCCACTGCCTTTCCTTGTACCACCCTCTTCTTCAGTGTACACTCAGCTCTTGACTGTCTTTCTGCAGCGGCCGGAGACGATAAGGCATTTCCCAGGACTCATGGAGGTTGTTCAAAATGTACAAGTATGGAAGTGCAAACAAAACAAAACAACAGTACATACTGTACAAAATACCTCAACAAGTTTCTTACGAAAATATTCCTGTTCAAGAGTCTCATGAACACCATGGCATCTTCTTGATGGGGAAGAGACGAAAAAAAAAAGATGTCATAAAAGCCAGTACCTCCGTCCCGCAGAGATGATTGCCTTCCGTCTTTTTTTTTCCCCCTCTCCCTGAAAACCCGTGTTAAAAATCAGACAGTGCCATTAAGCGTCCCGCTCCGTGATGAAGGCAGGACAAAGGTGGCAGTTTTTAGTTTTTCAGAGGTGATCTCAGGCCATCTCACCTCCAGTCCACTCTCCTCCCATGACCTGGTTCCCTCTCAAATAGGAGCGCGTACAACGCTGATGCCAAACGCAACCAAAACGGCTGCTGGTTCCTTTGGTTTCTGTGTTGCTGAAACACAAAAAGACAGAAAATCTTTAAAAAAAAAAACAAAAAAAACAATACAGCTACTACTTAAATATGACATTTTCTGAAAATATCATATCAGCTAAAATAAAATATAAGAAATAAAATATGCAATATGAAATTCAGCAAATAAACAGTAATTGTCTATTAAAATGAAGTGCATTCTTTGCAGAGGACACTTATATTCACTTAGAAATTCAACAAAACATTTAACCAATGGTGCCCAAACCTTTGCACATGTACATTTTACTGAAAACAGTTACATCGTGAGATCACACAGTACAGTATATCCTGTGATCCTGTCTGTATTATTATGCAGACAGTTGTTTCTGCTGCAGGATGTGATGAGGGTACCAGTCAAGGGCGGGTGTGAAAACCAGACACCGGAACAGTGCTTCCACAACAGAAAGGTCTGTCTGACCTTAGATTCTTAAATATTTCCCAATCATCTCAACACACACAAGGCACACGACATGATGAAAGTGAATGCATTTAGTGGATTATCCTTAGATGAAATAAAACATACTACTACATATCACTACAATTTCAGAATGAAACTGTAGCCATAAATGTAATGTTTAGGTACCATCCGAAACCACTGTACCCACTGTTCACCCTGCTAAACCATGAACAATGTCATTAACACACACCGAATATGGTGTACATGATATTGTCATGACCTGAAATAAGTTATCCTATAAATGATGCATGGCTTACTCTCATACTCATGTGTTTCTCCATGGAAATGAGCCCAGTTGGATTGCAAGAGATTTAAAGGATATTGCTACCACTGTCATTGAGTTGAGGGATGAGATAATAGCAGTGGATGGGATTAGACTGCTCTGGAGGCAGGGTGGAGACACACACATACACAAATGCACACACACACAAGAAACTATTTTGCTTTGCTCAGCGTCTAAGATGGACATATCAGGGTGAAACCCAGCCCAACCAGATAAGACAACTTTTGCCACTTTTACAGACTAACAGCAAGCCATTAAGCTACAATAAATTTGCAGAGAAATACAAACACATTTTTAATAAAATACACTGATGTTATCACTGAGTAAAATGTTTCCAGTAAAACTAGACTAACACATTCATCCCCAATTGTAAAAATCAAAAGCTTCTCCTACAACAACAAATACATAATTTGCAAAATAAAGCAAGACGCTGCCCTGTTTAAAGCAGACTGATCTTTCTTGTTGTTAAGATATAACGATTGCCATTGGCTCACCAAGATCATAGCGGGGCATTGCAGCGCATTGCATAAGCCCCCGCCAGCTCTTCCTTTCTCCTCATAGGCCAATTTACACTCCCAAACAGCAGCAGGAACTGCCATCAGGCCCTCTCCAGCTTCACGGGGTGCCTCAGATCACTCAGGTCTGCTCTGCCTCATTTTTAAGTCAAGGACATTCATTTTTTTCTCCTTTTTTTAAGAAGCCCCGTCTAGCACCACTCCTAGCAATTAGCACTACTTCGTGAGCGCAGTCACTGCTGGATGTGTCTTGAGATTCTGTCTGAGTCTAAGGCAAAATCTAATTAGCAGACACGCATTTCTGGAAAAAGATTCATATCTTTTATAAATATGCAAGCACAGAGGGTGTAAATCTCCAGTTTACAATTTGATTTATTTTAAAATGATCCAGAATATACAAATGCATCTGGAGGACTCACTGGTTTAGGCAATAAATACAACACACCACACGTATTTAGATCATATGAGACAAAAGCTTCATTTTGGGCATAAAAAATATTCTGTTGGAATTAATTCAGACAATGAAATATTGATGGAGCTCATTTGCCACCTTGGCTGCCCGCTGCTTCACTTGGTGAATGGGTTAAATGCAGAGGAAGAATTTCGTACTGTTAAAACTGTGTGCTGTGGTGTGTTCACGTATGACAGAATGGTCACTTTACACTTTACACTTAAGACAGATCACCATTTTAGACCCCCAAGCAGAACAGAATCAGACAGTGTTTCATCAGAACTCACTTCACGCCTCAAAACCAACACGAGGATGCAAAAAGTCCCTTCCCTCAGAGTGACCTTCACACACACACACACACACACACACACACTTCCCACCCAAAACAAAGTGACACGCAAATGTCCGTCTGTGTCTTCGTGCCACATGGTTAACTGTCAAAAATGAGTCAGAGGCTATATTTAGCATGAGATAAGCGGCAGAGTTTTCGCAGACGCTTGGTGTCGTCACTCCTGTGAGTTCTTATCAGCTCTGCGTGCAGCCTGCCCATCAGCCATCAGCTCCCAAGAGCCCCTGCTTATCACTACGACAGCAATAAACATACACACACACACATACACACACACCAAATGTCACCAACTGGGGTTCATGTCTTTGAAAGAACAAAAAAAAAAAAAAAGACCATGGGTCAAGACTTATGACTCCACTGTGACCACGATAAATATGCCCAATGGGCTCTGTCAAGGACACCTTCAAGGAATTGTTCAACAAAAAAAATTACAACTTGCTCATTTTCCCTTTAGCCCAAATGTAGTCTACGAGCCAAGAAATGTTTGGTTTCCAAAGTTTGCTTCTCTAGTTGTGCAATGGAGCTACAGGGCTAAGGTAGCAGCCAGCAGTAGTACTGGTTCAGGTCATGTTTTTTATGGGTCCTGTTCTACAGGAGAGCCAATGCACATAACAAATTTCAGGTTGAATGAAAATTTTATTTTACAGTGCAGTGAAACTAACTGTGGCAATAACAAGCATTTGTCTCTGCTTAGGTGCTTCAGTGGCCTTTGTTTTTCCTGAGCTGCGGTTTTGTTCCTCTGAGAGGTGTGTACAGTTGTTAGACAAGCTGACTATCTGACAGGAAACGTCAGACACATCCCCTTTTCTCTGGAGCACAGAAGAGAACAGAGCTGGTAAATACGAGGATCTGGCCTACTGTTCTCACACACACACACACACACTTACACACACACACGGCTGTTTTTCCCCTTGCACGAGTATACACACAAACACAGATAAGGAGGAAGTAGCATTGCTGTCCCCAACACCCGCCCCAGTCCTCATGCAAGTGTACACATACACACACAAATCTGCATGCATTCACACACCAAAATCCATCTCTATGTGCTGAAATTTTAAGACAAAATACATTTAAGAACAGAGCGGGCAATACGGCAAAGAAATATTTAATTTACACAATTTTACATTCATGTTGGTTCTAAAGTTTAAGACCAAAGTTTTGAGGTTAATGTTGGTAATAAACACTAGAGGTCAACAGCCACCAAATGTTTTATACAAATGCATCCCGAAAACTTCTCTCAAATCACATCTAGTTCTTTATTAAGGCGGCACAGACTCATCAATGTGGTATAGGATGCTGTTTGACTTATTGTGAGGTATAAAAATTAACGAAACTTCACTGTTAGACATTTCAGACAACACCAGGGATGTAGAGTGCTGATCTTGGGTCAGATTCTTCCATTTTTATGATGGTTTTGCCACAAAACTGAATCTAGATCAGCACTCTTACTCCTAAGGCAGTTTGTGAAACCAGACCCTGTTGTTTGAAAAGGCTGTCCACAAAGTTTGGCTACATAATAACTTTTGTTCATTTTAATAGCACACAGTCATACTGTGTCCTGAACAACATCCACAAGTCTGTGCTACCTCATTAAAAAGCTGGATGTGGCTTAAGTAGGTTGAGAGAAGTTTTTGGAGAATGTATTAATGGAACAGTTTTGGGTGACTTCTAGTATTTGTTAGATACATTAGCCTCACAGCTCCAGTTCTAAATTACAGAAGCAAAATTTGTACTACAAACATGTCTTAGCTGATTAACTACATCTGGGGTTGATGTGTAATTGTGTAAATTAGATTTTTCGCTACAGCATTCCTTTAGATGTCTTACATTGCATTTAATTAAGAAGACTAGTTATGCTCAGTAGGACCCCAACCCCTTGGGAACCTGTTTTTAATGAAGCACACAGTTGAACGGCAATGTGGTAAGTATAAGTGCTTGAGTATGATTTGCTAAAAAAAAAAAGGTTATTGATATAATTTGTCATGATAACAATAACAGTGTCATGTCACCCAACCCCACCATGGAATGGAGTTCCAAAAAGGAACAAAATCCAAGAAGAACCATAAAAAACACAGCCCTGATAAGTCCCCTTAAAACGGAGCTCCACTCAGATAACAAGTCCATCAGAGAGAAGCAACACACTCTTCCCCTCCTTCTCTCCCTGTCCTGCCATCCGCCACTGCCCCAGGGCCTCCTTACAGACCTGTCAGGAGTGAGCAGCAATTTATCTGTCAGCAGCTGCCTCTGCTATCAAAGCCTCTGCAGCCACTTCATCTGTGCCTGAGCGGCCCGCCGGCGCTATGCAAACTACAGCATCCAACCAGGGGGACTGAGGGAATAACAGACTGCTCTTTGTCGTGTCTGAGTCATTCAGGGCTGAAGTGTCATTCCTGGCGTCAAATCTCTGAGACCGCGGCAGTAATGAGAGAGACAAGGCACTGATAAGCGAATGCTCTGGGTGTGAAAAGGGCAGCCACTCGAGAAGACCCGGTCGCTCAGGGGCGTGCAAGGATGAGGCTTTAGGGAACAAAATATCAAGTTTGAACCCCACTGGCTCTTATCAGGTCATTTCAGTGATTCTGAAAAAGCCACAGGAATGACCTTGCTAACCGTTCCGCTGAATGCACAGAATAAAGGAGTAATAAGAAAAAGTGTTGTTAAAAGATCCCATCACTTTTTGTACCTTCCGTGAGGATTAACAACTCATGCATGTGCATCTCAGAGTGGCATGTTCACTTTTCTACACATACTGTAGTTTAACAGTATTAATATTATGTTGTTTTAAAGGCCGAGCTACCTGTTCTTACATAGGGTATGAATTAGACATCTGTATGTTCAGTGAGCATGCCTTTCCCGAGTGTGTTTTCCAAATCAGTACACTCTTCAGGCTCTCCTGGAAGGTGTTTTTACATGCAAATTTAAAAAGTATGATACATCAAGATGGTTGTGAAGATATAATGAATGCTGGAGGGGCATGGATACAGCCAGAGGGAAAGAGTAAAAGTGTGTAAGAGGGTGCTGTATTTATTTGTGTCATCTTGTTTATTGAAACAAAGTAGTAAGCAAGACTCAACTCACAATAAATGCCACAAAAACAATGAAAAATGAAAAACCTAAAACAGACACAGTATAAGCTAGACTCACTACAGTCTCCTACCGCCTCCAGGAACTCCTTACCACCACTTTAGGATGACTCCCTTAAGGCACTTAAATCAGGGTTTAAAGCAGCACTAACAATCCCAGAGCAGGCCTTCGTAACAGCAAGGTAAACTTCACTAAGCACCTTCAATTCAATTCAACAGAATTCATTGGCCATTTAATAGCCATTTTTGTTTGGCATTCATTAGCTTAGCTCTGGAACATCATACAAAAACAATTAAAACATGCCACAGCAAGGTAATGTACACACAAGTCAACAAACAGATAATATATCAGACCTATAATGCATTACACAGCTTTAAAGGCTCCAGGTTAATTTGAGTATTTTTACAATCGTTTTTATTAAAGCAGCTTTAAAGCAATGTTCTTAAGCCAGATTTGTAGGGCTATAGTTCTACTAACTGTGTAGTGCTTAAGGTGACTGTGATCATACCACACAGCTAAATAAAGTGTAAGAGCACTGATATTCCAACTCTAAATCATCTCAAGTGAATAAGCTGGTTAGTGTCAGAACCAAGATATTTAAAACAGGCAACCTCACGGCCCTCTGATTGGAAGTGGTTCAAAGAAAATGATAAATATTATTTTTGACTTCCATCTACACAAATCTATTTTGCTTTTTTCACATTTGTTTAGTAACTTTCATCACTCAAGGTTGATCAGCTGACTGCCCAGTCAACTGACTAAAACCTCCATGTGTCATGCCAACAAATCATACAAACTCTGCAATTAGAAAGAGTTGCTAACATCAATTTGACTGGTCGCACACACAGAACAGAGAATGACTCACAAAACCACTTAAAAATCACATTCAGTCCAGTCCAGGAGGTACAGAGTTTGGTGTTTTCCCTGCTCAAAAACACCTACAAAAGATGTAAACCTTGTAATTGAGTTGAGGTGAATCAGCTGGGTTAGAGTGGGGGGAAAATCACCAAATTACTCCGAGGTCATCCAGGACCAAAGGTGGACATTCCCACCTAAACCAAGTGGATTGAAACAAAAGGAAATCCCATGAATGTCATGCTATTTGCATGCACCTAAACCCTGGAAACTCCTATAAAAATAAATACCTGCAAATAAAGCTAAGCATATCTAGATAAACATGAAATTCAATGCTGCACCGCTGGACTCCAAAACAAATCCACAAAATACAAAATACTATTCCAATTAATACAATAAGCTATAAAGTGATGAGTGGGGAAGTCATCATCCTTTTGATTGACTAAGTGAGTATGTTGGTCCACAAAGAGTCTAATACAGCCAGCCAGGGACATAGACAGCCATACAAACTGATGCGGTAAGAACAAAATGGGAAAAAAAGAAATAGTGAAAAAGGCATAATAAAGACATAAGGAAGTGAAACTGGAAAAAGTGTTCACAACAACCAGAGGTGGCCTAGCTAACACATTTTTAAGGAGAAAATTACACAATCTTACCACACAGCCAAAAATAGTAACAAGGAGTGGAGGAAGAGGAGAGCATTAAACCCACTACAATAGGCCTGCGCTTGTCTCTCTTTGGGGTCATTCTTTTACTCAGCATCGTTAAACAGCTCCAGAGTTTCACGTTTGATGCGTCACCTGTATGGCCCCATGTATGGACTCTATACCCCTGCATGATCTCAATAGGGATCCCATATAAAGTACTGTGCAAAAGTCTTGAGGCTGCAAAGTGCTGAAAGACACAAGGTGTCTAGATAATGGTGTTCCAGCCACTCAGCATTCAGTACCACCAGTATACTAATCACGGCTAATACCTCTAGTGTAAAATTTAATAAGCAATCTTCAGACAGCAAATGCATCTTGGCTGTAAGGAGAAAATGTGTTAATCTGACTTTGCTTTATTACATGACCAACAATTGAGCTTCCTGAACCATAAAAAGCCTCAAAAACCTTTGGCAGCAGTGATGTTCTCTGTGATCTGGAGCTAAAACAGTATCTTATTATCACTGGTGAGTCACAGTTGGCACCAATCTGGCTGTAATATTGCTAGTCCTTGTGGACTGTGTGTTTGTGTGTGTGTGTGTGTGTGTGTGTGTGTGTGTGTGTGTGTATGTATGTGTGTGTGTGTGTGTGTGTGTGTGTGTGT
>JBBPCZ010000001.1:40897308-40912788 GCA_037974445.1 Brycinus macrolepidotus | reverse complement strand
TCAGTATATATATATATATATATATATATATATATATATATATATATTGGTTATCAGATGGTATTTAGGTTTGCATTAACTAATTAGTAACCCATACAACTCTACGTTAAAACAATGTCTTAAGCCCCTTTCACACATGCAACCCTGAACCTTTCTAGACATTACCCGGAGGAGCTGTGTGTGAATGTAAATGTCCGAATCAGTCAGATGGGACATTTAACAGATTTTACCCTTCTGACACCCTAGTGCCAAGTCCATGTAAAGCACACCGAGTATTTTCAGCACACAGAGCGTCAGAGACAGGAAATGTCCTGCTGTGCACTTGTGTAAAAGGCCAAATCAAGTCCTGATTCTAACTATCCAGACTTTATATTTGAAAATGGCTTTACCAACCTGACAGGCTGCTGCGAAGAGACTGTTTTCATCCAAAGGGAACCTTACATAGAATTGTAAATTTAAACCAGATTTCTAGAAAGAAAACTAACTATTATTTATGTTTTTATGTGTTTGACCTGTTGTTTCAAAACAATCTGATGCACCTTGCAGGTGACATGCATTGTAGTTAAACCATGGAAACCACTGTAGTTGGAAACCATGTGTAAAGTGCACTAAATGGGAAGGTAAAAATGCTAGGCAGCATGGATACCCCTATTTACATGGATATTTTGCTAGCTATATCTCAATACTACTGAAACTAAAATGAATACTGTAAAATTGGTATTGACTTTATATCCCTAAACACTAGTGTGTGTGTGTGTGTGTGTGTGTGTGTGTGTCTCTCTCTCTTGCCAGTCCCTGTAATCACCCTTGTAGCACCTCTTTTTTAAGCACACCTAATGCTAGCCAATGCGGTAGCCAACAATGTATCATTAATGCTATCTGATTTGCTGTTGAAACAGAGCAGAACAAAGAGCCATTGTTCTTACCCAGGGGCAGACACCCACAAGCTCAGTGGCGGTAATACTTTGTGCGCCATCACACAAATCAGTGACAAAAATCTTGGCTGGTCATTGCTGTGTGTGTTGTATCACCCCCCCCCCCCAGACAAACACACACACACAGTGGGCAGTGGGAGTGTTACGGGCATGTGCACACACACAAACACAAACGCACACAGACAGGAGGGAAAGAGAGCAATAAACAGGAAGCTAAAAAGAGGATAGGGTGAGTTGAGCTTCAAGTGGGGGGGAGGAGACAACTTAGTGTTGTGGGGGTAAAACAAAGAAAATCTGGCCAAAACAAATGCAGGACATGGAAAAAGTCTTGCACCGAAGCTACTCTTAATGCCTTCATTTTATAGCTCTCAGCAGGGGTGGCCAACATTGCTCCAAGGCTACAATGGTATTGGTGGGCTTTGTTCTGTTCCAGCATTTAATGAAGTTTAAATGACCTTTTTACTCTTTTCACTGTAAGGCACTGACAGTGCTCACAATAAACAGCTTGTAAGCTCTAAGATTTCTGTAGTCTTCGGAAGGACACAAGAGTGCTGAGTGAAAGGTATAACACAGTCATTAAAAGATGGCAGAGGCTGTTTAGCTGGAAAATGACAAGATTTGATGTTATCAAATACTGAGATATTTGATAATGGCAGATTTCCTAGACACAGATTAAATATGAAATCCACTGATTTTTTAGAATGTCTGTATAATTCAATCACAAATTCATTCAGAGTGTTTTGATGTCGAAATGGTGCATTTTAGAAAAACTTACTGATATCTTTACAGTGGTTGATAATAGGAACCAGGTGTCTCCATGTCAACAGCACAAACATAGCCATTCAACGATCCAAAAAAACAGGAATGTGTCTTCTGAGTTTTCATTTGTAATGATTATGATGGGAAAAGAGTGTCATTGTAATTTAGTCCAAGGCATTTCACATTCTGGAAACTTCAATATCTGGAAATATTGCATATTACCAAATGCGTAGTTGAAGTGTGAATTATCACAAACTTCAAGTATTTGACTAAAAGAGATTAAGAGGTGAGGTAAATGTTTACCGAACAGTCAGTAACACTAAAAAACATGAAACTGCTCATAACATACGGTCATGCTGAAAATTGGAGACAACCTAAGCCCATTGAGAACAAGCTTATGAGGCATTACAAGATCAGACACCTTGAGCAGATATTGACTAACCAGCATGTGCTCTTGATAGAACTGGTCCCCAATCATTTGGAGCTTCTGACCAATACGGGCCTCCACACTGTGTGCGGGCCGTCTTTGAGGCTCCATGGCACGCTGATCCCCCTGAAGCATTACGTCCTCAACAAGGTCAGGACGGGCAGATGGTGCCAGTAATAGCAATCCTGCGCTACCTAAGAATGAGAACACAAAGGTTAGCATCACACTCTAAAATCCACAATGCAGCACCACATAAGGAGGTAAATTCGCACATATGTGGTACTCATTTCCACCACAAAACTTAAGTTGTCAATAAGTCAAATATCAATCAACAGTGTTAATAGTGCAATCAACAGTGTTAAGAAGCATGAGAACTACAAGCACCCTTCATTCTCTGAACACCAAGAACAGGCTTTTGCGAGTAAATGAGAACAGACGACTTAATGGTTTACAAGTACTGCATGTTATGCTCATTGAGTCCAAGTAAATGACCAGTCGCTGGCCAGATTGTTATCCTTTTAGCAAGTGCTTAAGGCTCCAAAAAAATCAGACATCAGAACCAAAATTTCCTGTTTGTTGTGGTTTCTAAACCTCAGGCTCTGAAGTTTTCAAAATAATAAACCAGACCACAAGGAATGAAAATAAAACACGATTTGTAATCACCAAAAGAAATCTCATTACACGAAGACATGAGTCACAAAGGTCTAACTTTTGATATTTACAGGAAGTTTTCAGGGAAAGGTTGATCCTGGACAGCTTAGGGGACACAGAGCTTATGTGAGACTCATGTGTGAAATAGTTTAGATGTCAAATGCTGCATAAAGTCACATCTTGGTACGGGTTAGTGAGAGTGAAATTAGTGCTTTCGTGTTGTGAGTGTGTTCATCCGGCTCTGTTTCTCACTGTAACATTTGTAGAATCAAAAATATGCACGGTTGTGCAAACAGCAAACAGTCATTCAATTTTAATCATTTCTGTAATTATATGATCATTACAACCTCAGCTGTTATACTGAAGTATAACACTGAGCAGGGCCTGGTTGTTGGACAGTGGGACTTCAAAAAAAGTAACTCTACAAGTGGCCAATTGTAAACAAATGTAGATGTAGCAGACGGTTAGGTTAAAGCTCTGCCAGAGGCTATGTGTCCATGGCCAGGCACCCTGCCAGCAGAACAACTCTTGCGTGCAGTCATTTGAATTGCAAAGTGACTGGGTACACACAGGTAATAAAAGCTGCAGAGGCCAGGAGTATCACATGCCACAGGGGCTGGAGAAGGAGGGGAGAGACTAATAGTTAGATAAACTCAGCACCTATGAGAGCAGTCTCTCTTAGTATTTCATTTATGATGTCCGAGCTTACCGTAGAAGAGGCGTCTTGGCTCCTCGGACACTCCACAGGGCAGCATTCCGTTGAGCCGAGCCGGCGGCCGCCCTGGAGTCTGAGTGCCACGCTCCTCCTGCTTTATCTCCCTGATTGAGGAACGCCAATATTGCGTATCCGTTTCAAACACATCATCCTCATCCTCATCCATGAGCAGGGCCTCGCACACTCTCCACCTGCAAAAACACAAAGAGCAGACACTCTTATGATGATAGTCATCACAAATCATTAACATCATATACAGTCACTTTCACAAACACAATCAAACACATGTTTATGTGCTTACACCTTATCAGGACCTGTGGTCATACATATGCAGCATTTGTGTAATATGAGTGTAACTACTCATA
Organism: Brycinus macrolepidotus; assembly: GCA_037974445.1. Classification (NCBI taxonomy): domain Eukaryota; kingdom Metazoa; phylum Chordata; class Actinopteri; order Characiformes; family Alestidae; genus Brycinus; species Brycinus macrolepidotus. The sequence continues at coordinate 40,908,936 of JBBPCZ010000001.1, read as the reverse complement.
CCAAAACATTTTCTAAACCTCCCATTTAATCTAACCATAACCTTAACCTCAGTATCCAAAAGTAACAGTTTTGCAATTTCTGCTGAAAAAAAATTAAACATGGATCTTTGCTAGATTACCCCTTCTCCATGGTTTTCCAACAAAGTCAGGATATTTCTGTCCTGAAAATGTCTGAAAACAAACACATACATGTGCACTCACTTTCAGAAATACAAAGCCTTTTCCTGCCACTGAGAAATGCCCCAGATTCTGAATCTGAACAGAAACTGCTTACCCCCTTTCGCCAGCACTTCAGCTGTAGCATAATAGCAGCAGAGATTAGTCCAGCTTGTGGGTGCTGGCGGTGCTGATTTAGATAAATAACAGCAATGAAACCACACGTTGGGGCTGCGATTAGACAACTGGTTTACTATATTTAACTTCCCAGTGGTTTGGCAAGGCACAGGCAGAAATTGTGTCGCCTACTTGCTCCGTGTTCTGTGGTGAAGTCTGTGTGGTTTTTGTGAATAACGACAATTCTGGACGCAGCAGCTGAGACTGTTTGTCCCCGAAACGCCATCATGTCAGTCCCACATTACAATTACGCTACACAAGACACAGGAAAAAAAAGAAGAACGCGCACACATACACACTGACAAAACAGACAAAACAGAAGCTCTCCATCACTGTGTTTTGGTTACAAATAGGCAATGTAAGCTGCAGCTTAATGTGCACATACAGTGTCATGCAATCAGAGGACCACAGCAATTGTCTAAAAAACATTAAGGGGAGTAATGGCCATTCACTAGGAACTGAAACAAGCACAAATCTAAACTGACCACCCTCCTCCTAGATCAACTTCTTTGAATAATGTAAAAATAAGGTCCATTTTTGCAAATAAAAAAGTGGCTTTAAAAGTGTGGTGTTTCCAACTAAGAGAGTTTAGGCCATATTATTGTCTTTGAAAGTGTGCGCTGACTCTGTGCATGAACAACTGATGTACTTGAAAGCTGTGTCCACTTTGCCCAGATCCCTCCAAATGTGGGGGCTCACTCACAGCCAAGTGACATACAGCTCCCTCTGGTGCTCCACGGAAAACACACGAACACACAGACACACACAACAGGCATACAAACATGACTCTACTCACGAAGATACTCGTCCCTGGATCCATCCAACTCCCTCTGAATTCAAGATACTGGACTAGACCGCACAAAAAGACCCATATCACAAGAACAGCCCAGATCAAGAACAAAGGTAAATTTGACCAGAGAGGAGAGTGAAAGTGGTCAAAACAAAAGGTCTCTTAATCCACTTTGTTAAACACAGACATCTAAGAGACTATATCTGTAACTGCCTCCAAAGTTGACAAAGACACATGAACCAGGCACTTAAAACCATCCCAGCAGGTGAGATAATCACACACACAGACTACACACCTGGCTACACATACATGATACACACCTGGCTACGCACACCTGGCTACACACCTGAACTTTTGCACTTTACAAAGTCGAATGGCAAAATAAACGTCCAGAAAATATAGGTCGTAGCTTCCTGTCCCAGTGACCGAATTCACCTGAGTGTGGATTTATCTATAGCCCGGGCTGAGAAGAGAGGCCAGTGAAACCGCTTTCAGTTTCACTTGTTTTTCCACTTAAAAGAACTCTGTTGGCACTATCAGCTCACTTCTACAACAATCTGCTTAGCGTTTCATTTGCAATGCAAATACTCTCCTTTGAGTCAGACGAATGTTTGCGCCAAGCTCGTCCGTGCCGAGTCCTCTGGGCTGAGCTGAGAGATACGGGCTGTGCGTCAAGGCGCGCACTACCGTATTAAACAGTCCGTAAAAGAGAGCACACCGCCAGTAGTAGCGCGTAAACGAGTATATGTGATATCGTGGTGCCTGGTTTGGAGACGCACCCAAAAACAGAGCGCCCAGGTTAGTGCGGTTAGAGTTCAGCGAGCGGTGCTGTAAGTGTTAGCCTGGATGAAGTGAAGATAAAGCGGTTAAGTGTAGTGTTTTCCGACCTCAGCTCATTTTGCCGGTTGTTACTTTTACGTTTGGTCTGTAGAATACAGGAGCAGAAGAGTGAAGCAGTAACCGCTGTTGTGGTTTCGTAACCAAAACACTCCGGCACCGTGACTCTCAGGAGTGCTTCGAGTCGTAGTAAACCAGCGTAACTACACATAATGGGGAAAACCGACATAAACGTGTCTTTAATGTGAAAACCACACCTGCAGTCAAGCACTTCCGAACACCTACCGATCCAGTTGTGCAAGATAACCTCTTCCGACAGGTCGGGATAATGCGTTAGACTGTAAGTTATCCAACTCAGCGCGCCACTTGAGTTAACTGTGAAAATGCCGTGGTTTCAGTCAGTCAGCTGACTGTTTACAGTAAGTAAACGACTCACTGACTGGCTGTCTGATATCTCTTCTCATTACAATTGACAGAATTAACGTGCCTTTCAGTATTAGTAGCGAAATCCTTATCGAAAATGTAACCGGCAGCTCTGCCGGTTGCTGCCTCTTCGAGTAAGGTTGGATTAGGTAAGGTTAGGTTAGGTATGACATGTCTCTGAAAGAGCACAGTGAGTATTTACAGGCACTCAGTGATCAGACTATAGTCATCATCACACACACGCTGCAACTACAGCAGAGGGATTAAACCCAACTTAGACTCTACGCGAACCCCACACGACTAATCACGCACCGTATTTGTTTACACCGAGCTCCTCTCTCTCTCTCTAGCTGTTACCTAAACCAAACCCAGATCCAGTATGTTGCACCTAATTGTGACTCGTCAAGTACAGAGAGCGTGTGTGGTTAAAAAGCGAGATTTACCTCTGCTCGTACTCTTTTAAGTCCTTTATGTCCCTTCAGATTGGAGTACTCTCCAGTGCTCCTCTCTCCACCTCTCACCTCATTCTGATCTGGACCCCCCCCAAACAAACCCTCATTTCCATCTACGTCACAACTCCTGCCCCGCCCCCCCGAGGCACGTCACGTCAGCCGCGTCAATAAACTTCTCTTAAAGGGCCAGTCGTTGTATAGTGGTGTTATTTTTCACAATGTAAGATTTCTACGTTAACTTGAGATTTTAAATATTCAAGCATCTACTCAAGTGATGCATATTGGACTATTATCATTTTTTAGTCATTTTACTTATAACTGATTCAAATCATCAGGGTATCAACACGCTGATCTGGGTAGTGTTGTGTCAGACCAGAAAACATTTGTGCAGAACACGTGAAATTCACATGTTCTCCACAAATGTTTTCTTCTCTGACCCAACACTACTCAGATCAGTGTGTTGATTCACTGATGATCTGAATCAGGTATGTCGGAGAAGCCAAAAAAGACATCATACTGTGCAGAATAGGCAGGCATTACCTGACTAAGGACTGAACCACTGGTCTGGAAAAGCAGTGAGCATAATCCTATCTGTTTAACATGAAACAATAGTAATGTCCGCCGTTTTACACACAACAGCATGCATTTTTAGCTTCTACAGCCGACCTAAGCTGGATTGGATTTTAAACTGACGAATTGACAACTTAAATGAGCAAATACAGACAATGAGTAAAAGTAACCGCATCAGACCATGAACTTTCCAAGACATTTACGGAGATACGTGCTGTTCATTTCATTAGTTACATCACTTTACTAGGAACACTTTAAACTGCCAATTTGATGTAAAACGCCTTTAAGACCCGGCGGTCACGTGCCTCTCTAACCAATCAGAGCTTTTGTTATGATCCCGCCTTCTTGTCTTGCAATCAGACACGTGGAAGGGAAATTCCCAACGCGGGAACATCAACCCTGCTGAACCGAGAACTGTCAAAGACCTTAAACCAGGGGTCTCAAACTCCGGTCCTGGAGGGCCGGTGTCCAGCACAGTTTGATGGTTCTCCTACTCAAACAACTTTACTAAACCTGGCAATTAACTGGTGAGGTGAACCAGGTGTTTCTGAGCAGGGAAGTCACCAAAACGTGCTGGACACCGACCCTCCAGGACCGGAGTTTGAGACCTTAAACAGACATTATTCTCATTGAAATAATGTTATTACCATTGTTGTAGCCGAAGAGTCAACATTTATGACATATCCAATGCTTATAGTCATAACACACCGTGACCCCGCCTAGCAATAGAGTACTAGAAGCACCAGGTGTTAGCTTCAAAGTAGCCTAAGATCATTTGATTCAGTGGAATAAAGACAAAGGTAGAGGAGTAAAGGTACCCAAAAACGACATGTAAAAAGAAGAAACACTCCCTATAGATCTTCAGTGAGTACATTAAGCATAGGCACTGCTGTTGGTTAGGCAGGATTACTCCAACTTTTTCCCATTTTTGTGATATTTTAGGTCTGAAATAAAACATCCTTGAAAGCAGTAAGTATAAACAAAAGCAAAGTCGTGGGTACTTTCACCAACAAGGAACAACAAGGAATTGGTGACTAAATGTCTAAAGTCTAAATGTGTAAAGTCCAAGGAGGACTGCTTGCCTCGAAAACATTCACATTTTTATGACTTGGAAATATGAATCCATCAAAATGTATTTAAGTACATGGAACTGAGGAAATAGAAGGAGGCATTACCAAAACATGGAATAATACAGTGTTAAAGAGCCTACAGAGGTCATCTGTGGACTCTTATCAAAACACAGCTGATCCGATGGGGAATCCATACTAAGAGCGCATGCCCAGGCTGTTCCGTGGCAGCTCTATTTATGCCTCTCTGGAATCTAGATCTTGGCGAGGGCAGCAGGGCAGGTGCTGGTTGTTATGGTCTGGCCCTCTCCACCCTCGGGGACTAGGACTGATCAATAAACACTTGGACAGCTGGAGCAGAGGGCGACCCAGCATTCTCTCACAGAGGACAATTCCTCATTTAACACACACAGACACACACACACACACACACACACACACACACACACATGCACACACATAAACAATCTCCCTCCCCCACCTCTGTAGGAGAGAAATTGATAGAAATTTCAAGCAACTTCAGGACAAAATGCCAGGGATACTCAGAAATGAGAGAAAATGAATGAAAGAGAGACAGGGGTCTCTCAACGAAGACTTTCTGTTTCTATTGCCAATGCTCAATAAAATATAAAAAGCATATTAAACCTGAGCTCAGAAAAGGTATTAAATAAAAGAGACACAAAGAGACATCTTATGCCACATGAAACTATGAAACAAGATACAAGATTATACTTGCCTGCTTAAGTTATAAGCATATAGGAAAATCGTATGGCCAAAAGTTTATCTTCCGAATTCATTTAAATTCTTATGCTGTATGGTAACAGAGATGACCACTATTGACAGGATGTCTTCTTTACATGCCCACTTTCTCCTGCAAATGGACTCTTGGAGACCAATAACTATGTAGATTTTACCTTCATTCAGTCTCACTCTGACTACTCACAGACAATGTGTGTTTATATAGTCACACTTTTATTGACATCTTTGCTTACGTATATGACTTATGACTCCCCTTGCCATATTATGTTAGATGTTATTATGTACTGTTGCTGTGTTTGTAAATGAACTGTACTGATTTATGGTCATTGTAAATACAATGGTAATCTTTGTCTCCAGTACTTGTTGACTTAAGTATTTCATTGTGATACTAAGGCAATTATAATAATCAATTATAATGTATGTCACTGATAGCCAAGGCCATGGTTCAGCTCACAAATTCAGAGTAAGCCAATAATGAAATGATCTGAAAGCTCAAATGCATGTTATGTTAGATGCAGCATATCATATTGGTAGGAAAAAATGGAATCAGTTCTCCTCAGCCCCCACAAACAGTGAAACCCAACTCCTTTGTCAATCGACCCTGCCTGTTCTCCTTCCCTCCCCCACCCTCTCCTTAACCAGAGATCGGGGAACAGCATCAGGGTTCACATGGAGTTTGCTGGAGGCGTGCCAAATCGGGTTATGAACAAGTTCAGACCTGGGCCACTCTCTAACAGGTCTCAGTCAGCAGTAAGAAGGCAAGCAAATGAGAGTCTGAAATCACTGTGTAGAGGATGAATGCAAATGTACCACCAAATGTACCAGTAATGATTAAGTGTTGTCTGGAAATATCATCATCTACGTTACTGAATTGTCTTAAAGTAGCAGTAGCAGGTCCAAGAACTTGGGTTATACTCTTCAAATGGGTTGCAGACATCTTCATGTTATCCCATTGGTCTTCACATGCTTCTAGTAGAGACAGAGTCTGGCACCAGAAGTCATGACAATCTTGTCATTTTTGTCTTAATACAGAATGGCATCAAAGTTTGAGTACACCGTGCTTTCTTTTGAAATATGATAAATATTTTGATAAGTACAGTAAAACATCAATTTGTTAATATTTATTATAGCAGTCAGCTTCTTGTTCATCAAAATATCTGAATTGCTATGAAGATTGGTTTTTGCTTAAATAAGGCTTTTACAGTTGTCTTTTCTAAACTATTGAACATTTTGAAAATCTTTTGTCTCAGATTTAAACACAGATTTAAACAGCTGAAAACACTGAGCGCTGACATCACAACAAGGTACAGTACCAAAGTACTGATTATTCATATTAAAACAAATGACTCCTTATATTATGTTTATAGCATTTAGCAGACACTTTTATCCAAAGCGACTTCCATTCCCTAACTACAGGGGACAGTCTCCCCTGGAGCAACTTGGGGTTAAGGGTCTTGCTCAGGAACCCAGTGGTGGTATACTATAAGGTAGGAGTCAAACCCATGACCTCTTGGTCCAGAGGCAAATATCCTACCCACTAGGCCACCACCACTCAGCACAATATTAGGTAGTCTGTTCCCAAACCTTTGACAGTGTAACTTTCAGTAAAGACTAGTGATTGACTTGTCTTTATTATCTGTCCTCTCAAACTCATACCCTTTTCCATTTATAATGATGTAGAATTATCTTATTGCATTTAGGTTCATAGCTATATGGCTGTAAGAATCCACATCCTCATGTATTGCCTCAGTTACTGCAGAAAAGACCACTATACATTTTCCTGTTTATATATATGCACTATTTTATAGCACTACCTGATTTTAAATCTTCAGTGTTATTTAATGACAAACTCCACTGTGATTATCTTTTGTGGCTATATTGTCTGAAATTATTTCCCATTCAAACCACTGCCCTCACAAACACCCAACTTCCCTATCATAAACCATTAATCCTGCATGAAATGCCAATGCTCTGACAGTGGCCAGTTGTGCTGATGCAGTTTGTGGCTGTGTACACATAGACTGTCTCCACTATATGGCTGATAGCTTATAGCTGTACTGTCATCCTATCAGCACTGATACGCTTCCTCTCAGAACCCTTCCTTATGACCTACCCTGAAAAATAATTCAGTCCTTTTTGCTGCTTTATTTACCTACTATGCATAATTCACCATAGTAAGTTATAGTAGGTCAGTGTTTCTCACACCTGGTCCAAGAGTTTTTTCTGCTCTAAGGCATTTGATTAGAATAACTAAATTAGCCCTATGCTGCAGGCATGTCCATGCTGGACAGAGTATGATGTCTCAGCATGTGGAACTGGATCTTACTGTGTCTTTAAGGGTTGTTATCACTATATAAAAGAAGCACAATGCTGCCTTTCTCTTTGGATGTGCTCAGAGCAAGCATATTTGTACATTTAGAACAGACTTAGGACAGATTTAGGAATTCACAACTAAGGGCTTATCAGTGAATTGTCAATAGTGAAAAAACTGGGCTTCTGAATATGGGCGTCTGCCAAATTTACAGCTCAATTTCTATTGATTTACTTTTTATTTGTTAAATACAGCACATAAACAGTAACTGTACACTGAAATGTGCAGAAGTGTGTTCCATATAGAGTATGTGTGTGATAAATAGTCTCCTGTTTGCTTCCGTATTAAAGGGTTAACAAGGCCCTCCTGAGTTGAACTGGGTGTGTTAAAGCAGGGTAATACTAAACTATAAAGTACAGAGATCCCTAAGGAGGAACAGAGATACTTATGGTGTAGGCTTCCTGTTATATACTGAAGTAATCGTACACTGAACATGATGTGTACAGCTGTGATGAGTCAGGCAGTGTTACGTTTTGGCACAAATAAGCTTGTGGATCGAAGCTGCCATTCAGCTAAATTGTGAAAATCTACTTACGTCTATCCAGCATGAATAATGAATAAGGCCCTGTGGAGCTTCCCTCCCTCTTCACTCACAGGATTATCAATCTAGCATTCGACATGACATTTCGATGGGCAGATTTTGATGAAAACGCTCAGCCCTGGAACTAATGTCATGATCTTGTTTGCAGAGAGAGAGTCAGTAAAGAAAAGAGATTAATGATTCATAAGAATAGAGACAGGCCACTTTTACCACAGAAGTGTGTTTCTATGGAAACGGGGTGGAGAGGGAGAAGGAGGAGGCTACACACTCTTGCCGTCTCCCTCTTCTGATGGCAACAGGGTCGTCATTGGCTTGCGGTGCCTGGCAGAGGGAGGGCGCGTGTAAACATGCAGCTTCCTCAGATGGAGAAATTATGGCCACTAGGGGTGTAAATGTCCGAACTTACAATGAATCTTTAAGAAGCGGCCAATGCATGAAGGAACCTTGAATTTCATTATGAATTTTTTTTTTAAATAAACAAAATAGACCAAAGCAGCTATTTACATGGTAGTAGAATATGGACAGTAAAAATTTATTTATTTTAGCCGAAAACAGATACATTACTAATATTATTGTGATTCTAACATTTCAAAATCAATGCAATTGAATCATCACTTTCAGATGCATTTTTATACTTCTAATGACAATACTATATAGTTTTAGAACATAGAGGGTGACCACATGCAATTAGAAAGTAGACATGTGGATACGCACATATACACACACACACACGGTTGAACAATCACATGCTCCATTTCCCATATACCCAGAATATACCCAGAACCCCAATGCTGTGGCCCTTGTCTCTGTCTTTTTCTATCTCTCCCCCGCCACCCCCCCACCCCACCCACCCCCCCCCCCCTTCTGCACACTCATTCTCCTAAACCTTTCCCACTCAAACCTCCTCAAGGACATGAATCCTGCCTGGAGACTAACAGAGGGGGGAAAGGGGGGGTTTCAGACACTCTCACTGGATAAGGCTGGAGGCCTGTTTGAATTCAGGGACCTCAACTTCAAATGCCCATTCAGGTTCATGTTGTCGACTATGAAGGAAATGAGAGAACAGATCCAAACCATGAATCTAAAAGTAATCTCTCTATTTCTAATTCTCTTTTTCTGAATCCTGCCTAGAGACCAATGGAGGGGGGGGGGGGGCTTTTCCCCCAACCCCACCCCTCTGACTGGACAAGCTCCATAGCAACCGTGTAAGCTACAGCAGCCAGTCAGGTGTGGTGGAGGCAGCATGCTGACCCAATAGCAGTGAGCGAACAGAGACTTGAGCAGACACACTGACCCGATAACAGGCTGTTGGCCTTCATAGCCCGCCTTCAGGGCTCCCCTATTGGCCCACCACTTAAAGCCATTTTAGCATGTTTTTTTTTCCACTGGGTTTCAGTAATTCATATTTATGGCTTCAGTCCTCCATAGAAATGCTTTATGTCCCAAGATACAGTGCATCTGTGGTAAAGATTTCTCCTTCAAAAAACGAGTCTCAGTCACAAAGAAGCTGCCTGCATAAAAGTGGGGGGTTGCACACATGCGCACACACGCGCACAAACACACACACACACACACACACACACACACACACACACATAAACACATACACACACACCAACCCTAAAATGAGGCCCATGGCACAGTGGTTGCTCAGTTTTAATCATGCAATATTCAAGAGATCAGTTGTTTTTCACTCATGTGAAAGTTCCCTCAAGATATTGAAAGCTCTGAACATGTTGTAGACACAGGCTTTGTGAATTTTAATGTAAAAACATCATCATAAAATTCTTATGTGCTAATGAATATTTAAGTGAAGCCAGATTATAATATTTTGCCAAGCGCATCGATTATATTAATTTCTAAATGCTCCATTATGTATCTTATAATCGACTCATGGGTATCTGTAAATAATTTCCAGCTTACATGAACAGGCCTCATTCCATGAAATCTTATAAATATTAGATGAAAATATTAGAAATATTAGATTAACACTGATCTTTATGAGATATCATATATATACATGGGATTCTATTTGCCATGCTCTTCGATTTACCTGAATGCAGATGATCATAATTCAAAACACTCTGCATTTACATTTGTTTCGTTTGCTCACTACACACAGCCTGCATGTGTAAGTTCAGCTGTGCACCTCATTCAGGACCTGGAGAGAGACAAAAGCAGAGGCTGTCAGTCATCTCAGGTGAAGGAGGGTGTGAATAATTGAACGTGAGTGGGGAGGGTCATTTAGGCCTGACCCCTGCATCCCTTCGACAGACAGAGAGATAGACGGACTCTGTTTGCCTCTGAGGAGGGGAGATGCCCTCGCTTATTAAGCAAAGACACCTGATCCACACAGGTAAACAGAGAATGCCAGACAGCAGCTCAGCTAGTGTCTGGAAAACGGACTGGGCCAGCGTCTAAGACCCACGCTGAGAGCTGCCTTGGAACTGAAAGCGAAGTTTGACTGAAGATTCTCCATTGAAAGATTAACCTCAGGCATGTCAAGTATTTCAGAGATAGAACAGTGATCCTAGATCAGATCTCAGTGTGTGGTAATTCTATTAAATTATATACCTAAGGAGGATAATGTCATGTCACTGAGGGTCATCCAAATAATTAAGATGAAAAATATATGCATAAAGGGCATGTAACATATTAAGTGCTACTTTTTTACGAAAAGAGGACCAGAAACAGCCATGATCAAGAGGAAAGCGCTGAAGCTACCTAGCGATTTCTCAGTGAAATGGAAAGTTTGTTAAGATTTGTAGGAAAAAAGCCAGCTAAAGTCAGCTAAAATGGCATGTAAAGACTAAATTTGTTTTCATTTTGTCACCCATGTCATTAAGTAAGTACTGTATATGTTCTGTGAATGAATAATAGGAGTGGTCACTGCAGAAAGGGGTTATAAAATAACAAACAAACAAACAAACAAACAAACAAACAAACAAACAAACAAACAATAAATAAATAAATAAATAAAATAACAATAATAATAATAATAATTATTATTATTATTATTATTTTTATTATTATTGTTATTATTATTATTATTATTATAGTAATAAAATGAATCACTTGATAAAAGGACCAAAAACCACTGCTTTAGGTGAGTGAGCATAACAAAACTCAAGGATAAAAATAAAATAAATACAGTTATTCCTACGTCCTTAAATCCTGCAGTACAGTACTGCTTTGTGGTCTTGTTCTTCATTCTGACTGTGTGTCACAAACTGGAACACATTTTCCTTCCATGCCATTTCCTTCTATACCGCACCTTCCATATTCTTTTTGTGCTAGCTGAGTGTTTTCACTCAGGTGGGGGATGGAAGGGGCAGTTAACCTTTTGGCCTCCATGGACGCAGTTTGCGTCCATTTTTGTTACCTTTAGTCTAAGACTCATAACTCATAACAGGAGTAACACACATGTATGATACACATATCACTGAAATCGAGAAGACTTACCCTATACGATCATCTAAGTCCCG
>JBBPCZ010000001.1:40874386-40886522 GCA_037974445.1 Brycinus macrolepidotus | reverse complement strand
CCCAAAAGGGTCTTATTCCCTTTTGACTGTGTGTATTTGAGAACGCAGTTTCCCAGAGGGAATCTCAACTCTCTAGCGACAGCATTCTTAGATTAATTGTGTGGTTACCTGCTCTTTCGCGTACGCTCTGCGTTTTTGTTTACCATCCACGCCACACTGGGCTAACACCTGATCCCAGTTATCAGTGATATGAACAGGATGACAAAACAACAACAAAAGGAAGATAAACACGGCCTATGTAAACAAAAAAAAAGCACATGAGGACATAAACAATGACACAGACAACAAAATGGGAAAAGGACAAAAGAACATTGCAAAAGCCAAGAATCAGGGAAAAGACATGGAGAGCATGACACTTCGTTGTATTATATGTTTTTTTTCTCCTCATTTTTATATTGCCTTCTGTTCTTGACCAGTAAAAGTCTTAAAAGAGTAAATTTATTATTAATTTCTCTGTTTAATCTCTAAACACTTAATCCTAATGAGGTTACCATAGACTTTAAGCTATATATAAAAGGTCATTTTCTTTTTTTAGCTGCTGTTTCTTGCTTACACTCCATATAAATATCTGCAGAATTAACACAGACATTTCTAACATTTTCATATTTGTAAAAACTTATGAGCATTTCAGATCTATATATTACTATGATAAAGCCAAAGGAATGATAAAAATGTCAATGTCGGAATGCCGCAACTATTTCTGCATCTTGTATCTTTTACATACAGCTTGCTCTGTGTGAGGCTCAGCTGCTGGTCCATGACGTTTTGCATGTGTCACAATGAATCAGCAGTGTGTATGAAGACCTGAGGGCAAAGGCACACAGGGCAAGAGAGAATGGGCAGATAAACTTTAAGGGAGGGATTTCTAATTATTGTGAAACATTTTTAATTAGTAACCCAACAAAGCTGTCAAATTATTTATATATATATAAATGGCAGTGTTTCTGCCATTTATATTACACACTGAGAGCTATCTAACTTTGAGGCTACATGAGCTTTGTAAGCATGATTATGTCTAAATGTATCTTTGTATATTAATTATTGTATATATAAAATATTCACTAATTTGAATGAAATGACTGGAGTGCTAAGTCTCCTGCTTGCACTGGAAGCTGTAGGCGAACTGTAGCTGACATGCTTCAGCAGGCTCTTTCACGAGTCGCTCTCAGCAATTTGTACTTACAGCCATGAGAATAATTATCTCGTACTCCCCGAGCCAGACGTTTCAGGCCCTCCGCCAACGGTAACCCAAACCCTCCTCCTGAAAAATTCAGGAGCTTTTAACAAAAAAAAAAAAAAACACACACACACACTCTAATATCCCCTTTCTCCTCGCAAATCAACAAGTCTGCCTGTCATTTCAAATGTTAATGTTATTGAGTGTATTTAAGCCAACAATAACCTACTTATTCCCTTTAGACAGTTATATAGAGTTATTAATTATATCTTTCATTTCATTTCATTTAATGTTATGTTGGTGACAACATCTGTGCTGCTTTGTGACTGGTTACACTTCTGACTTGTGTGGTTTATCTTTTTTTTTTGACCAAGAATGTATCAAACAGCATTTTTCCATGCTGACAGATGATGGAAGTTCTACTCAACTTATATTTTTGGAAAGGTAGTTTTATTTTAAGTTTAGTCACTATTTCAATATGGTAACAATAACTGGTTATTGGTTATTTCACTCACCACTGAGTATATCAAATAAACTGTAAAATAAACCTTGTTCAGGTTTTAAAGCATACTGTCCGTCCTTTATGTCCATACAGCCATACAGATATGCAAACAGAGCAGCATTTCGATTTCGATCCATTGTTTCAATTTTGTGATGTCATGAAAATCACCACATTAGCTTATTCTGCTTACTACAGTTTGCAATGAAGTTATAAGGAGTGTTTCAGTTTGAACTGCTTTTTGCATGAGCCAATCAGAACAAAGGTCATATTCATATGTAAGTAACAAAAACAGCTTGTTTAATTGGAGTGTAAATATAATTGGATAAATGTATTCTTAAGACTCTATCTTACTTCTGAGAAAATGTGTAGGCTTTATGTGCTTGATGATAATTCATGAAATTCTGTTTTAAAACCTTGTTATAGGTGGCTTTAGTCTCAATTTGCTTTATTATCCTTTTAATGAGGTTCATTTAAATACTTCACAATAAGGAAAGAATAGCAAACTTCTGTCAAGATGAATCTGACAGAGAAGATGACCATTTCTCCCCAAATGGGACATCCCTGTTAAAACCAGTTTGCTTTTACTGAATCAGCTCCCTGTTGATGTCACTCCTGCCCTTTTCTATTTATAGTAGGTTAACTATAATTGTGAAATTCCAGAGAAACAAGTCATTCACGGCTCCTGAATGCATGAGCTCACACATGTAGCTGAGATGAAGTCATAGGCTTGACATCACTGTGGCTTATACCACGGACCACAGACCATGCATAATCACACCCTATGTTACATTCTTATGGTGCCGTAAAAATGCCGTAAAAATTCCTGACTTCTTTTTTTGCATAATTGTTTTAAATCTTCACACAAATTTTGGTACAACCTGAATAAACATAAAATACAGCTTTTAAACTGTATTAACCTTTTTATTTAAAGAAAAAATGTTGTCCAACATCAACCAGCCCTGTGTGAAAAAGTAACTGCCCCTTAGTTACTCAATCAACTAATTAACTAAATTTAGATGAATACAGCCAGGCTGGATTACTGCCTGTCCTGATAAATCACTTAGTAATATAAAGTAGGATAAAGGTCTCAACAAGCAGCACACCAAATCATGTTAAGAAACAAATTCTGGAAGACACAAGAAAGAACATTTTTGAGATACATCAGTGAGGAAAGAATGCCCAAGACATTTCTAAGGCTTTGGGACTCCAGTGAACCACAGCCACAGCCAATATCTCTTAACAGAAAGAACTTGGAATGGCAGTGGTGCTGAATCTACCAAAATCCCTAGAAGAGCACAGCTTATCTGGAAAGTTACAAAAGACCCCAGACAAACATCTAATAAACAGCATGCTTCAGTCACCTCAGATAAGGTCGGCATTCATGATTCCACCATAAGAAAGAAAAATTGTATTCATGCTGTGGCAGGACCTTAAACACTTAGTTCGTCCTCAAAAGATTTGGTCGCAGTTGGAGCAGCTCAAAGTGTGTTTCATTGCATTTTATATGAGGAACTGAAACCATTTAGTGTGAAATATGCAAAAACAGACATAAACAGACATAATAAGTTTTTACAAAACTCTGAGCTGAGGATGTAATAAGAGTGAGGATATAACCAACAAAATTCACAAAAAAGGAATTCTGAGTTGAATTCCTGAAAACCAGGTCCAGCTGAATTCTTTTATATCACTTTCTTCAACAGACACTAACACAAAGCAGTTTCACACAGATCTGGTCGAGACCATTGATAAAAGACGGTGACAGGGAAAAGCATCGTATAGGCATGTGAAGAAACATTGAGAGATAGAGGTATTCTGAAAATTTAATAAGTAAATTTAACCCCTGAAAATCTCAATCCAAGGCTTATTATTTAGAAACGAGATGGAAAACAATGAAAACCAACAGAGTTACTCTTAAATGGGAAATCCATCCATTAAAAAAATCAGCATAATTAAATTGTTAAGATGTAAACTGTCATTTACAGTGGTCTGATGTAAAATAAATTTCTAATCTAGAGAATCTCATCAAGTCAGCTATTGTTCACAGTGGTGGAGATAACAACCACATGTCCAAGAACTTAAAGCGTCTAAAAGCTACTTCCCAAAAAGTTATTACACAAAATAGTTATTAATACTGATGCCTGAGATGTTGCTTTAAATATTAATTTTTCAAAAATATTTTGTAAATAATTTCCCACTAGCTGAGACACTTTCTAATGCACAGTGATTCTAATATGATCCTTCTCCTCTTTACCTTTATATCTTTATAGATCATTAATAGAAAGCTGTAAAAAAAAAATTAAGACATTTTAGATGTATAAAGAATGATAAGTTTATGATGTGATAAATTATTTGGTTTTAAAGTATAAAATTTAGTAAAATAAAAGTTAAATATAAAAAAGTAAAAAGTATATATATAAAGTAAAAAGGATATATATATATCCTTTTTACTATTTAGAGTAGGCTTATATTATGTATTTATTAACTTAATGATGTTCCCTAAAACCTGATTTAATTAAGCCTGAAATTAAATAAAACACCTTATGACTTGTTTATTGTATTTGGATTTAGACTGTGTAAGCTATATTTGAATAAAAATAAGAGCAATTGTTGATATGAAAAGTGATTACACATGTTGAATGGTAGTGTGTCTGGTAAATGCCGTAAATGTAAATGTAAATATTAGATATTATGAAACTGTAGATAAGCATTCAGTAGAATGCTGAGTGTACATTGGCTTGGCAGAAAAATACCAAAATATCACATATCATCACCACAGTTATTCTCAACAGTAAATAGCCTTAAAGACAAAAATCTGCTGATATAAAATATAATATACTCTGTTCATGTGGAAACATGTTTTCAGTCATGGCCCCCCAGTGGTGGAATGACCTCCCTCTTCCGATCAGATCTGCGGAGTCCCTCGCTGTCTTCAAGCGTCGTCTGAATACTCACCTCTTCAAGGACCACCTTGGTGACTAACTAGGCCTCTTGTAATTGCTTACTAATTTATTTTTCCCCATATTTAAGAAAAAAAAAAAAAAACCTTCGGACACTTACCCTCTTAACTCCATGTTTTCCTTACTTATGCTTTAACCTCTGACTTTTCTTTGACAGGGTTTGTTAAGGTGTGTATCTTAGTTAGGCAGTAACTTGGTTGAATAGCGGATGTTGATTTAAGTACAGGTTTTCAGGTTTGAAGAACAGATGTGGACTACTTGTACTAATGTACGTCGCTCTGGATAAGAGCGTCTGCTAAATGCCGTAAATGTAAATGTTAATGTAAATGTAAATGATTCAGAAAAATTCAATAATAATTTTTTTATTGTACAAAGTTTAAAATAGCTTAGAGAAGCAGAGAATAGCTGTATTTACTGTAAGTACTCACAGAGCTACTGTAGTACTTACAGTACTAGCTGGTAGGCTAGTGGTTAGGGCGTTCGCCCTGTGATCAGGAAGTCATGGGTTCGATTCCCAAGACCACTAGGCACCTCTGAGGTACCCTTGAGCAAGGTACTGTCCCCACACACTGCTCCCCGGGCGCTGTGTTCCTGGCTGCCCGCTGCTTCACTTGGTGAATGGGTTAAATGCAGAGAAAGAATTTTGTGCTGTTTACACTGTGTGCTGTGGTGTGTTCTCGTATGACCGAATTATCACTATCACTCACTTACATAGTACATGTCACAGACAGCTAACATTTACAGTGAACTGCTAAAAAACATTGAAATTATTTCGGTAATAATGATTAGTAAAGAAAATGACATTTTGTTAGGGTTGATTTAAATTAAATAATCATCTCTGCATCAGTACTTACAGAATATGTGGGTGTTAGGAGGACACATAGATATTGTGGTTATGAAAGTCTGAGGGGTCTAAGCCTGCTATGAACTTAATCTCTGTGTGCTTGTGTGGATGTCTGTGTGTGTGAGGGCTGAGACAAATTTTGGGCTTGGACCAAAAACAGGTGAAGCAGAAGTGTAAACAACACATTTAAGAGTCATTTGACCCTGGGTGGGGACAGGTAATCAGAGAGTGACCTCAGATATGCCTGTCTACTGTTTCACCAACAGCACCATCAGAAAAAAGACAACAGAGCAACAGAGCAACAGAGAAAGTCTTTTACCCCTGCCTCATACACTCACACAGACACACACACACACACACACACACACACACACACACACACACACTCTAGCTCCATTATACATGTGTATATGTCATGATAAACTCATAGAAATGGTTTAGAAAAAAATAATGATCCAAGTAAGGGGTGATTTTCAGTAAAGTTATGATTTTGGAGAGACAAAGTTTTGTCTCAACATAATATTATATTATATTGTTTTATTTTTTTATATATATTTTTATGTGTTATTTTTAGCACTTGCGGAAAATGAAAAAGCTTCACACAATATATTGTGGTTTAAATGATTATGTAAAAATAATGAAATCACAGCACTACTAAAATATATAGAAGAGCTACACCTAAAATGAGCTTGAAGATCTAACTTAATTTAACTGAGGTTTACATGTTAGAAAATCTCTTTTACTGATTCATTGTATTTTGATCACATACACACACACACACATACACACACACAAACACAGTTTCTTTATTTTCAAGTTCGACGTGAATCACTTTACTGCTGTGTTGTTCCCTTCATACACTAACTTTCTAAATTATTCTGGAGGATCCATTTTTAAAAAGGGCCAAAAGGGCTGAAAAACATCATATACTGCATACACACACACACACACACACACACACACACACACACACATCCACATACAGGTTTTTCCCAGGACCACTTAGAACCTGAGAGGCTGTCACAGCAACATAACGCTGCTCTATCTGTCCAGATGATCTGTTCCTTGTCACTTATTCATTTCGGCCTGTTTCAAATAATGGTCATATCATCATGCGGCAGAAATAAAATGCGACAACATGGTTAAGTTACGGTAATGAATATGAGGGAGGTGTCGCAAGGTATAATACTCAATTATTCATCATAAGACGACTACTGACGATAAAGAGAAAGAAGAGAGAGAGATGGAGTGAGACAGAGATAGAGAGAGGAGAAGTGTCAGACAACCACAGAGAAAGACAGACCAAGAAAGATAGAGAGACAGAGATAAAAAGAGATGAAGGATGAGAGGGTGGGGGGGAATCAATCATTTAGTCTGTGTTTTTCTGATCCAGACGTAGGTGAAATATTAGCTGGCTTGTGAACATCATATATCAACCCATGAATGCCTCTTAATGTATATTTCATCAATTATTTACTCTTCATGCTGAGGAGAACCAGCAGACAGGGTCCAAGGTCCCCAGACTGGCTACTGATATAGTGTCCAGTACTGACCTCACAGAATCAGAGTAATGCATGTGTGTGTCTCTGCTGACAAGTATACCGGGTTATTTGAGGGGAGAAAGTGGCAGTCGTTTTTTGGCATTCAAATTGTAACACACTTGGTGAGCGGCATGGTTGAGGGTTCACTGCCGTGCAGCTGCCTGCGGGCCTGGTTACGTGAAGCCCCGCTGTGGGCATGGAGGTGAAGTCAGATTCTCTAATACATGGAAAACAAAAGTGCTGTCAATCAGCCCCAGCCAGACAGCTCATCAACAACTCAAGGAGAATGCCATTTAGGCTGGGTTTTGTTTGCTCCCTCTGCTTATATGATATTGATGAAGGAAAGACACGTCTCAGCCTAATGGGGGGGCAGTTTACTACCAGCCACAGAGCCCCACTGTTCGACAAGATAATCATGACGTGTGCAATTTTATGTCAAGATGCTTATGCTCGGATGCCGTATTGTTATCGATTTCAAGGTACATTACAGTCACTGACCACTTTATTAGAAACAAATACCATGTAGCTTCACCTTTGGTGCACATTGTGAAGTTCTGGACAACTCTCAGCAAAGAAGAGGCACTATTGTGTGTGTGCTTGATATAGTCATACAACACACAAAATACAGTGTGGTTAACCAGATAAAGGTGGGAGGAGTTTGTGAGTGAGTGTTGCTTTTATGTATGTAAGTGTGTTATGGGGCCCAGGGCATTAAAGATTTGAGAGCACCACTACATTCCTGGGTCATGAGGCAACACAGTTAAAGAAGTCTTGCTGAAGTTAAAACCCCTTTGAAGTGAGCTGGTCTATCAGATGGGCAATCAATACACACGTGGATGAAAAACAAACCCGTCATCAAAGGCACTCCAGCGTGTGAGTGTGGCCTTCACAACCCTGTTTTATTAACAGAGTTTAAGAGGTCATTTGTTTATTCTTCAGGCACTGATCTGATATGAGCAAATGAATCAGAATACGATTTAAGCATGATGATGAGAGGACACTACATTTTCTGCTGATTATCCTTAAGCAATATTTTGCATGATTTTTTTATCTTAGCTTAAGTTTCATAAATAAGATTATAAAACAATTGTGTTCTTCAATTATTCAGTTAATTATTAATTACATGCCACATTTAAGAAGTTAATTGGGGTTTGGATTATCATTAAACTGTAAAAGTGTATATTAATGTGATTATAGTTTTTTTTTTCAAATAAAGACAAATATTCAGCCATAGATGCTTTCCTCAACTTTTTTTTTGTCTTCACAGATTTATGCCTACCATTATCGTGATCCATAAATAATAAATTGATCATTAATTTTTATTTATTTCTTTATTATTATTCACAATTATTACAGTATGTTTCATTTTTCATTTTCCTGATGTTGAGTTTATCCCATCCTTTATATTCCCTGAACGCTTTGGTTAATGGTGAATTCCCTTTTTTAAACTTTCTGTATAATTTGGTCATTGAGGGTGGTATGACGTGAAATGCTCCATTTTGGAGAAACTTTGCAGTGATGATGACAGGAAACAGGTGTCATGGTGTCTACAACACAAATATAGCCATTTTCTAACTATGTAAAAAGAAAAATGCACATCTTCTAAGTGTATATGTGATGCTGATAGTAAAATAGCAGAACATCTAAACAAATAATTTCTTTGCCTTTTGCCCTGTATCTGCCTCTTGGCTTTGGGAGAAAAATGTGTTTTAGACCAAAGACTTATCTCAGATCAGTTATAAAACAATGTCTCATCAGGCAGTGTATTCATAACCATTTCTGTGAGGTAGCTTTTAGAGACATTAAGCATTTCAGCCTTCTGGCTCCTATCACCATCACTGCAAATGATTCTGACTTGGTAACTTTCTCTAGAATGGTGCAATGGTTATCAAACCATGCTTACACTTAACTAATTACTCAGAATATTAGAAAAAATGTGTAGAAAGTCCTTTAAAAATTGTCATTCATAGCTCACTAAAACATTCGGAGAAATTCTGTGCAGATTCCAAATATTAACATTTGTATGTAGAAGAGGAGATGTCCGGCTGTTATATACCACTATAGAACTTATGACATTTTGTGGAAAGCAAAGAAATCCTTTGTGCCATTTACAGTAAAAAAGTTAACAGTAAAAAGTCAAAACTGCACACTCTAACTTGTCAGTATAAACTAAATGTAAATGTAATTGTGACTAACTATATTATTATATAGTTATAGGTATTATAACTGATTATGTAATAACATAATGACATTGAAGTAATACATCAAAATTGAAATAACAATTATAGTCATCTTACAGTGCAACTAAATGTATTTTATACATCAGTTTTTTTATGGTCTTAAAAATAAGGGTCCCAGATTCTTTACACAATGCCAATGAGGAACCACCTTTGGTTTTCTAAAGAAGCTTTCAATGGATGCTTCTTTTGAGATACGTTGTAAATAAGATGCATGAATGTGGTGAACCATTTTATTGTTTAAAGAAGCTCTGCACAATATAAAGGTTCTAGGAAGAATGCTTGAGTTGCTCAAGAAACATTATATTACCATAGAACATAAGATATTTAAAATGTCCTATGAACGCACATATTTCTTTTGTCGAACATGGCACTTCAGGGAACCAAACATGGTTCTTCTGGCATCGCTCAATGGACCCTTTGTAACACCTTTTTTTTTAAGTGAATGAGACCTTCGAGCTTGGCTGCTCTGGTTACTCCAGGCAGTGTAAAAACAACCAGCCACAAGTGCTGCTGATGTGCTGTGCAATATGATATGAAGTTATACTATGCTTTCCCCTAAACTCCTCTTAACACACTAAAACTGAATCAGTGTTCATTAAGATCATAAAGACTTGTGGATGTGGTTTAGAGTGCAGTATGACTTACTGTGGGCTATAAAAGTAAAGAAAACTAGACTGTTATGGAGAGTTATTTTATACAACACTAGGGCTGGAGAGGACTGATCTTGGATTAGATGTCTCTTTATTTATGATGGCCATTGCCACAAAGACTGTAGATCGGCACTCCTACTCCAAGTTGACATTTTGTGACTTTTTTATATCCCATAGAAAGTCATACTGTGTCCTAAACCACATCCACAAGTCTGCACCACCTTAATGAAAAGGATGTGGTTTGAGATGTTTTAGAGATGTTTTGGAGCTGTATATACATGAATATGATTTGGGTGATTATGCAAATATAGCTCAAGTTTAATCTAAAGAAGCAAAATTTGGATACCAAACATGTTTGTCTGATCAGCTGCATCTAGCATCAAAAGAAAATGGTGTAAATTAGACGTTTTTGGTTGAGCCTTTCTTTTAAAAAGTCACACTCATTAACAAAAATGGTTCTTTATAGAACCATCCATTGAAAAGTTATTTTCTATTGAAAAGAACCTTTTCATTACCTTAGTTAAGGGGAGCTTGAGTTAGTGAAGGTTCCTCAGCTAATGCTATCCTGTTTTTTTTCTAAATGCGCTAACTGTGCCCTCCTAATTTTTGGATGTCCAACTCATGACTGAGTTCTGACTGGGCCTAGTGTTGTGAGCACCTCACACCTCTATGGGTCCTGAACACAGCCTGGGGCTCCCACCCACCTCATCCCAAAATGGCCCAGCCACTCAGCATGCATCCAGCCATCCTAAAGGTGAGAAAGTTTGTGAGATGAAAAGAAGAGGAGTGTGTGTGTGTGCATGTCCAGCAGTTCTGCACTCCTGCTCTGTCCCGGTCCCAATCGATAGCGCCTCTTCTCTGCTGGATGCCACCCTGCCGTTTGATGATTCCGTGTCTGAACTGGCTTCGTCTTTTGTTCTGTGCTTTGTAATCGGCTGCTCTGCTCAGCGAGGGAGGCACTGACAACCCTCTCTCACCCTTTTTTAACTAAAAAGAACTATTGGACAGCACAGCAGCACCCATGGGGCACAGAGGTGATTCAATATTAATGTGTAGAAACATATGGATTCCTGTCAATACCGCATGTGGGGTGAACTAATGGCATTCTGCCTCCAAGATCCCCCTCCACATTCCCATGGATAAGAGAAGAATGATTTCAGAATCTGACCCTGTCTACACACCTTGGCCACTGGCTACAGCATCCACAATCTGTAAAGACATGCCAGCCTTCATCAGCTGCGCTAATAAGTGTGAGGGGAGGGGGGGTGAGAAGGGTGGGTGGGGGCATCCCAAGGAGGCAGATGAAAGCAAGAGCATCGATTGAAGAACAGACAAATGAGATGTGAGCAACCATGAAGCTTTACTTCAGACAAAACGCATACACACACGCACGCACACACACCTTTTCAGACACTCAATACTTTCAAGTAAACATTCTTGGCTGCAGTTGCGAAAGTCACGCAGATTAAGTACACACATTTCACTCCTTCCAGGAGAATTCCTCTTTGAACTCGTTGTGCCTTCCCTTATCTAAACTTACCATGCCCGTAAGTGCTTGTGTGAGAGAGACAGAAAGAGAAAGAGAGCGTGTGTACGTGTGAGAGAGAGAGAGAGAGAGTGGGCACCACAAGGGCTAAGCCTTAATGAGCAGTGTCGACAACACAACATAAAAGGAGTTTGACAAGTGTTCATGTCAGCACCAATAGAGAGCAGCTCGCTAACAAAACAATCATGTTGTCATCACTGTTGGGAGCAAGTGGGGGTGTTGCCTAAATATAAATGCACAAACTATTCAAATTAATCATAAGGACAAAGAATAAAATTGCACTGAGTTCAACTGAAGCTAAACTGAAGCTATAATATCAATTTATCTTATGGCACAATTTATGTTTTATGATTCATTTTTTAATTTTCCCAAAATGTAAAACAAAATATAACAAAATCAATAGAACTAAAATAAACTAATTGACATTTTACAATGAACATATTACATCTAGAACATGTTACTTAACCAGGGATGCCCAAACCTTTGCTTATGACTAAATGTCAGTATTACAGCACTGATATTTAGTCACGTCAATGATGTTGTTCAGAAAATGATAACCTTTTAACAGGGTTTCCATCACATCAGGTTTTCTCAAGATGATATTTCTCTCCAGGCACCTGGACAAGTAACAAATAGAGTAAAGAAAATTACGTGTGTATATATATATATATATATATAT
>JBBPCZ010000001.1:40853245-40870745 GCA_037974445.1 Brycinus macrolepidotus | reverse complement strand
TCAGTAATTTCCAATAAATCACACAGATTAAATCCTAATTTCTAAATAACATTGACTGATTGTTTTTAATGCATTATTCCATTTAACTTAATGTTTTTCAGTTCAGCTAAGGAAAGCAGAAGAAGACAAAAAAATGACTAATTAGAGGATAAAAAAGTTAATAATCAGATCCAGTTTTTACTGTACTAACTCTGGTGGACACACACTTGGCAGCAGAGCACATGGTAGCTTGGCGAAACAGCCAACAATAACAAGATTAGGCGGTTAACCAAGGTGTATAATAATGATGCACACACAAAAGAAAGTCAGCCGGGGGAAAGACAACATGAAGAGGGTGAGTAAAAAAGAGCAAAGAAAATATGCAAATAAATGAAGCTAGGAGCCAATGGGAAAGACCCAACAAACCTGATCAAGTAAATTTGACCACTTACTGTATTTTACTAAAACAATACATCGGACTGTGTCTCATTCAGTTACATGAATGTCTTAAATAACATCAATGAGAGAAACCTGATTTGAACCAACAGGTCAGCTGACTGTTGCTTTTTGTTACTTTACAGTTGTTTACTATGCTTTTGTTTATGATGAAACACTTGTCAACTGATACACAAAGATATACATATAACCATTAGAGTAAGAATAAACATTTGTAGAGTGAGAATAACATGTTATGTTATAAAAATATGGTAAAAAATAAAAGCTAACTGACAAACTACCAAGTAACGCTGGGAATGTGAAAAAAAAAAAAATATATATATATATATATATATATATATATATATATATCTTTTAAACATGAAATGTTCGCTTTCACAGTGCACCATTCTATCCGTCTTTCCGAAAAAAATAATGGGTTTACAGGCATTACTCATTATGTGCTACAGTGAGGTGAGAGAATTGATATTTAATCTTGCACGTGATTGCCCCATCGTAGCCTAAATCTTGTGTCCTGGGGTCTGAATGAGAACAGCTGCCCTAAAAAGGTCTGAACCTGAACGACTCCCCTCACCCTGAATGACTCACTGACTATGCTGTTATTTCTCTGCTACGAATTTAAAACCATTACCAGAATGCTCCATTCATCGGATACACATGGCTCCAGCATGGGTCATGATGTCATGCTATAGTCTGCTTTCAATCTGCATTCACGTTTATTGCACTGTACAGTTGCTAACTATTAATCAAACATGTTTTATTTGGCCCAGAAAGTCTTTGACTGCAATTGTGATTTTACACTGAAAGGGGATTGAACTAGAAAAGGAATGAATAAAAGGCCTGAATGATGAAATGTGTACTCAGCAAACAACACATCTGTTTACTGAGGTCTTCAGTTGATGAAGTCACTGGTCATGCAGTTATCTGACCTAGTGCAATGAGAATGGAAACCAATCCATTGGGAATTGGGGAGCAAAGTCTGGTTATTGTTTCCTCATGTAATTACATTATTTTCATTACTGGTGTTGTAATTATAACACATGCTTTAATTTACCTGTCCATAACTACATAATTTATTTATCTTCCCAAGCAGTTACCAAACAAGTTATATGAGTTACTGTATAAATGGATAAACAACTGAAAAATACAGCTGCAGGGTCACTGGTCGCGTGCAGCAAAAAGTGAAGCAAAACATATTCCGTTAAATCCTTATCATCATTATCATCATTATATGTAGTAGTAGAAATACTAGTTGTTGGCTATTACCACTGAAATGAGCTGATGACCCCCATCTGCTATCTCCTTTGCAACCCCTTTGGAATAATGAAAATGTATTGACATCTACTACTTAAATTCCAACCATATTTGAGATTTATACACAAATTTTTTGATTTATGAAATTTACTAAAAGTCAAGTTTCAACACGTATCAGTCATTGTAAGACTGTCACAAGCTGTTTATAGTTGACTCCAGCTGGTAACCAGAATGAGTGCTGCAGAACATCTGAAAAATATTTTACTTTTTTGGTAAAAAAAAAAAAAAAAGAAGTAATAATTAGTAATAATAACAATAAGAAGAAGAAGAAGAAGAAAAAGAAGAAGAAGAGGAAGAAGAAAAAGGAGAAGAAGAAGAATTACATTAAATTTGGTCTCAAACACATGTTTTTCTTACTTTTCTGGGCTCGTGTGAGTTTGAAGTCCCATAAACTCATTACTCTAACTTTGCGCTGCTCATTATATGGTTATTTCAACTTCTCCTCCCTCATTCACACTCTGCTGCTCTCTCATTCTCTGTCCTGCATTCTCTTTTTCCCTCTGCTCTGCTTTTATCTTTGTGTTTTCACAGCTTACCCACAATGCCCTCTAACCTTCACACCTCTATTGTCATGCAGGATGGTGCTGGGAGAACTGTAATCTGGGGCTGCATTGGGCTCTTCACACCTGGGTGCCATCACCCGCCCCCCTGCCCCAGTAGCTTTAGATGGGATTAGTACAGCAGTGCTGGATGGTGGACCCCCCACGGACACTGGAGCTTTCTTCACCCCACTTGAGTATCTATGGCCACCTGCTTTGCTCCTACCTGACCCACTTCAGTTCACTCCCCAGGACAACTGCGGAGGACAAGACAGCTGACAGGATGAGATGAGCGAGATTTCTTCAGACACACACACACGCATACACGCATACACACACAGTCTGAGTGATGTCACTGGCTGCAATGACGGCACGTCTGAAGAAAAGGCAAGTTCTCACCCCACCGAACCTGCATACACCCTCAGAAAGACATATCATACTTGCATCCACACACTCACATGTTCACAGGGCTCTTTACACACATTCTTTTCGATGTGTCTTCATGTCAGCTGCCCAGTCCCTATTCTTTTGTAATGGTCAGTTACAACAAATCTTCTTAATAGACTTCTAATAAAATCTCCAGACAAAAATCTATGGGAAATCTATTGTGAGCGTACAGGGATGCCATGTGTAAGGCATAATTAAACGATCGCAAGTGGTGTTCGGCCCGACGCAATGGGCAGATAGAAAAATAGATTTTCAGCGTGAGAAATCGGAGGTATGGCGTGAGAGCGTGAGAAGACAGCCAGATGCGTGTGTCTCATGCTCATTGCGTGAGAGTTGAGAGCCCTGGTCATATGTGTGCTGAATGTCACTATCATCTCAAAACCTTGTATTTCCTTAGCTTTAATGGACAGATCAGTGAAAAATCAAATTAACACAATTTCCCACTTACTCCATATGCAGTCAATCAGTTAAGACATGCTTGCTGTTCAAATGTTGCTTCTTTGGTTTAGCTCTAGAGCTATGAAGCTAATGTTGCTAAAAAACACTAGAAGACACTAGTCACTCAAATATAATAATCACATTCCCAAAACTGTGTAGACTTGTGAGTGTGGTTTGAGGCACAGTATGACTTACAGTGGGCTATGAAAATGAACAAAAATTCAAAGTTATAGACACCTGTATCAGACAACATAGTGGCCACAAGAAGGAAGCTTGGATTTCTCTGTATTTATGACGATCATTGTCACAAACACTGACTGATTAACACCCCATCTCCTGAAGTCATTTGTGAAAAGACAAACCTTGTTGTATAAAATGGTTGAGTGCAGCTTTTGGCTATGTTTTGCTCAGTTTTACGGTTTATATGAAGTCATTCTGTGTTCTAAACCACATCACAAATCTGTGCCACCTTAATGAAGGTAAACAGAAGTTAATGGTAATGTATTTACAAAAACAATTTGGATGGCTATTGACTTCTAATGTTTGTTGGTAATATTACCCTTCCAGTTTTATTTCTAAACTATGAAAGGAAAATTCTGACACCAAAAATGTCTAAGCTAATCCACTCACTGATATCTAGGGTATCATATCATTTAAAAGACAAAATTATTATTCCTTCAACAACTAATGAAGTTCCCTGCTTCTAAAATGTCTTCCGACACTTCCAGTTACTTCACCGTGCGCCAGAGGCCGAGAAAAAAAAACAATTACATGTTTTATCTCCAAGGATTTCCAGCAATCAGCTGAAAATGTTTAAACTCAGAGACCATCCCTTTTACAGTGTATCACTCAGAAATATGTCACAGTACAGAATGAAAGTGCATAATGATTTTATAATTACACAGACCTTCATAAGGAAACAACACAACATGAAATGCAACATGGCATTATCAAATTATGAAAAAAATGTAACAACTGAGTTGAAAAGTTTTGAAATAATGTCACTTGATATCCCTCGTACAAATGATAGATCACCAAGATCACCAGAGTTGTACTAGCACTGTGGAGAATACATACATGAGAATATATCTAGAGTTTCCTTTTTACACATACAGTGGTCTACAGGTCTCATTCATGACAGTTCATACTCATCTCTTTCTGCAAAAGGACAGACAGCTAGCCACTCATCAATCACAAACCACTCAAACTCGAAACTCTGTCATGGAGATATCTATCCAGCCTTGGATAACCATCAGTAAAGGCTATACAGGGCCTGTCATTTAGATGAGGTGGAAGGCGTCACTGTGTGGACGTGAGCAAGAGAGGAGGCTCTTAACTCATATGCCCTCAAGCCTCAAACCCTCTGGCTTTTTCCACTGGTCACTCAAGCCTAGTATGAAGACAACAACAGGCGTGTGTAGAGTCCAGGGGTCATCATCGAGACACTATAGAGTCCCATACAGAGCTTATGTATTCCAGCAGGGGTGTTTACTCTGTATGTGTTTGTTTGTGTTTACCTGTTTATTTGTTCATTTGTTTTTCA
The DNA here is from genome assembly GCA_037974445.1 of Brycinus macrolepidotus. Taxonomy (NCBI): domain Eukaryota; kingdom Metazoa; phylum Chordata; class Actinopteri; order Characiformes; family Alestidae; genus Brycinus; species Brycinus macrolepidotus. The sequence continues at coordinate 40,866,029 of JBBPCZ010000001.1, read as the reverse complement.
GGGATGGATGGATGGATGAGGCCACTGTCCAGTGCAGGATGCCACCCTGTGACCTTGTAAAAGAAAACCCATGAAAGATTGATGGCAGAAACATGAGCGCGCTGTTTTGTTTTGGCCATTTGAAAGCTCTTGGGGTCATAAATTATGTTTACTTGTTCCTCTGCCTCTCCTCCTCCTCAGATGCGAGGATGAAGGGAGTGTCATTTAAGGCCCACACACCAGACCTCGGGTGAGCCCTGATTTATATCAACACACAGATATCACTGGCCAGATACCCATTCAGTTTTACAGTGGACGCTAAAGCAATATGTGACCTTATCACTCTGCTGCATCCATCAAACCTCCAAGAACACCATTCCAAGCAGGGGCGGTTTGTTAAGAGGAATGAACATCAGTAATGATCCCCACACTGCTGGTTCTGGACTAATTAACATTAACCTTTAGAAGTCACAACTATAGATGGGGATGCAGGTTGTAATTTTTTTCACTTGCCTTTAAAATACACAGACAAACATTGTTAAAAGTGATTTTTTTCAAGTGATGCCACATTTGGCTTTGTAAACAGAAAAGCAGGAGGTTGATCAGTTATTTTTATATATGCAGTCTTGCTTTGCAGAAAGAAAAATGATTTTGTACATTCTTGTTTTCTGCCATTTTTTGACATTGAAACAAACGCACAAAATAGCATAAGTGCTCAAACTTGTCAATACAGAAGGTAAATGCTGTTGAATTAAAAACTTTGCAAGTAATTAAGGAATTAAGTTTGATATTAAATATAAGACAAAAAAACAAACAAAAGAAATTCTCAACCTCCGAAGAGTAAAGGTGTCTTTACTTCTATATCCTACAGTCTTAAAGAAATCATTTAGTGAAAAATCTAATTCACAAAAATTTCCACTTATCATAGATCCATCTAGACTTTGTTTATTTCATAGGCCCCGGAGCTGTGAGTCATTAGAAACCCAAATCTCTTTATCAAGGTTTTAAAGACCTGTGGAAGTGGTTCAGTGTAAGCTATAAAAAAGATTTTAAAAAGTCACAGTTACGGGCAACAGTGTCAGACATAAGCAGGGCTGGTATTCACAAAGATTCCAGATTTCTTCATATTTATGATAAAAACTGATTGTATATCAGCACTCCTGCTCCTGAGGTGGTTTGTGAAAACATATACTGTTGTCTAAAAAGGCTGCCCGTGACGTTTGGCTACACAATTTTCTTCCTTTTCATTGTTTACTTAATAGTCATACTTACAGCATCCACAAGTTTGTGCCACCTTAATGAAAAGCTGAAGTTTGAGTGGACTGAGAGATGTTTTAGGGATGTATTTATGGAAATAAGTTGGGTGACTACTGACTTCTAGCGCTTGTTAGCAATGTTAGCCGCATAGCTCCAGCAATAAACTAAAAAAAGCTGGGGTGGGATGGATGTTTAAAGTAGTGGTTCTAAAACCAGTCCTCAGGTACTACCAGATGGACCACACTTTGCTCCAACCCAATTCACATAACACAGGGATAGAGGAAAAATGTAGGCGACCTGGGGGACCCTCAATACAGATTTGTGAACCACTGCTTTGAAGAACCATTGTTCTGAATGAGATGTATGCAAATAAAGATTTTTTTTTTTTAATCTAAAGAATGTTTCACATAATGTAATGGTTCTATACCAATTATAGTATTTTCTTCCTATAACAATATGCCCAAGCCAAGAACCATTTAAGAATTTTATTGCTTGAGAACGTATCTTAGGTTAGCCTTGGGACAGCTGGTGGCCTAGTGGTTTGGGTGTTGCCCTTGCAATCAGAAAGTTGTGGGTTCGAATCCCAACACTGCTAGTGTCATCACCCTTAAGCATGTGACCGTCCCCACACACTGCTCGCCGGGCGCCCCTCGTTGGTGGCAGCCCACTGCTTCACTTGGTGAATGGGTTAAATGCAGAGAAAGAATTTCACACTGTGTGTTGCGTTTACATGTGACTATAAGGGGCCACTTTACTTCACAGAATATTTTATTACTGCAAGAGACACTGTGCAAATAAAGGCACATCAATCACTGAACCATCAACACGTTTTATTCATTTGTGGTAATGTGCTGGAGTGAAGGGTAGGATTGATGCAACAGCTTTGCACCAGCTATCAACTAGATGAATAATCCCTTCAATCTCTTTAAGTTCTGGTAGGAGTACAGTGCTCAGGTCAGTAAAAGCATTAAAGAAAACAGAGCACATTCATCCTCAGAATCAAATAGTTCTAACATGAAGGCAAATTTTGTTTAAACTTGCAGTCATATGAAATGCCTTAAACTTTAAGGCCTAACTTGGGTGCACACACTTGTCACTCTCATAACTACAAGCTATATAAACTTCTCATAATACTTAGTGAATAATTCATAGCAAATACTAAATAATGCATTTTTAGATGGGCATTGAAAGTAACACTGAATTAAAATAAAAAAAAAAAGAATAGTTTGATTTTTCATAGACAGTAGCTCTTTATTAGGTCTCGCTCATTTAGATATTCATTCATTAGACTCTTTGTTATATTGAAATGACTCCGATTTAACATTCAGATAAAGAGAAATATATATGATGTCACACTTTTGACTATTGCATATTTTTCTGCAATATCAGAGTCATTTTAATATCAAAAGAATGTGAAATGTCTTGGGAGAACATCAACGTCAGTCTCAGTGTTCTGCTGACTTTCAAATTAAAATTATTGCTTGTCAAAAACAGCTTGTCCACTTGTGGCTACCAGTCCATTGGGAGTTGTTCTTTCACCTTGTAATATCTTGCAATATGTTGGTTATGTTTAATTAATAAATCCCCCATTTTGGCAGAAAATGTGTCCAAAATCTAATTGGCATTTTTTGCTATTAAACTCTCACAGATGTTTGTAAAGTTTGTACAAGCTGGAATTCACTGAAAGAAAGAAGAGATTTTTTCTTTTCCTTCAACTTCAACTTTTTGCCAGACGAAAAATATGAAACAAACTACCATCACAAACATCACAAAGACATTTATGTGTTTTTTGTTGTCAGGCAAAGAAAACACAACAGATAAAAGTGAAAATACATCTACATTCAGTTGGCCTTGATGTGGTTTAACTGTTTAACTGTTTGAAGCTAATCAAGCTAGCATGAAAGTGTCAAGACTATTGTATCTTATGCTTGTATTCATATAGCATATCCTATTAATCAGTTTGTTTACTTGTTTGCTTTTTTTTAGAATATTAGTGCTAACTGTAGTGGTGGTTTAAAAAGAGAGGAAATTTATGGAGGGGAGTAAAGATCAGTAATGTTCACTGTTTTTTGATTTTTCTAATCAATAGTCATCCAGACTGAACAGCTTAAACAAAGCTGGGTATTTTTAAATATGGGACTAATCTTATGAACCTTATAAACATATAGAACATTTGTTTTATATGTGCATAATTTAGCTATTAACATGGGTGTGAGTTATTTGATGTGAATCACTAGATTCTATAGAAATGCACTGACTCGAATTTACAGTGGTGGTGCAATGGTGGTCCTAATGTCTATAGCCATATTTTTTTGCCATTCAAAATGACCAGCGAATCTACATGTGTGTATTGAGTGATATGTGTAAGGTTAATAAAGATAAAATAGTGATATATAGGCAAAACTAAGTTTTCCTTGGGTACTATTTTATCAAACAATGCCCTTTATGTACCTCTCCTCCATGAATATATCTTCCAAAACATCTCAGGCATCAGGCAACATATTGGCAGTCATTTCATGTAATTACTGAGGTAGTGTGAGGTATTTTTTGGAAGCATTAAAAGCTTCAAACATCTGGTTCCTATTGCCACAAAAGTGAACCATTCTAATTTGGTAAGTTTCTCTAGAATTGACTGTTTCACATCAGATTTAATTATGCAAAAATTTTGAAGCATCAGTGGAATTCCCCTTTACATAATGAGAATGTCACTGGTCTTGTTTACAATGAAAACTTGAAAAAGCCTTGACTAAATCGTACTGTCATGTGCTTCTGGTTATTTTATTGGATAAACTTACTTACTATGTTCACTCCATGCCTCTCTTCATGTTAAAAAAGAGGCATTCATTTGTGTTAACAACCAGACTATTGTAATTTAAAATTAAATATAATCATTTAAAGTGTCATCTTTTAACCATTCATTAAACCCCTTTATATACACACAGCGTATGGACAGCAATGATATGGTCCAATATGGAAAACCACCTAGACTTATGAGAGCTAAACGACCTTACATTAACCTCTAAACAGATGGTGATCAGTCACTGACCTCTTAAACCACCAAAATGCCCTGCAAGTCTGAGATACATCAACCCTGATGTTAGGTTGGGCAACAAGGGACTAGGATTAGGGGTAATGTGAGAGGGGAGTATAGAGGAATTTTGGTGTGTATATGTGGCTGGGTGGTGGGATATGGAATACTGGCCCTCTGTGCCACTGTGGGAGGCCTGATGCTAATTCCACTTGCTACTAAATGAGAGCAGCTGTTGTTTTCACTGGTGTGCCCAAAACAGTGCCACATTCACCACAGGATGAGCCATGAGAGAATGTGGCTCAGGGGCTATGCTGTATGCATACATGCTGACGCACTGCAGTATTAATGCAGGTTGAAATCTTATGTGCTATTAGCGTGTACCAGGTGTGCCTGCAGTATCTTGTCATAGGGAATGTGACAAAATGCTCAGCTGGACAAATCAAATGTCACATCAGACTCAACCTTAAATATAAATGGTCTCTAATGAACACTCTGAAAAATATGAATGTGACATTGTATGAATGTAATTTCATTATGCCACGTGTATCCATTCAAGTTAAATAGTGTGATATTACATATACAGTATACCGGCTTTGTTACCCCATTGTAAAATGCAATTGCAATTACTTCTGACATCTGTTTGGTTTGTAAGTCAAATAAGGCCTTGGTTCATTGTCTGAGTGAAGGGCCTTTTTTTCACCAGAGCAATTTAACAAATTTTACCAAATGAGCTTCATGGACCATTACTCACTGTCAAATATGTTAACAGAAGAATAACTGACAAGCCATTAATAACAAGCAGTGACATCACTTTCCTGCTCCCTGGATCAATCAGACTTGTAAATGCTCTTTGTCAATAAAAAAGCGCGATCAATACCCGTTAGCATGCACAGCCACTCTTCCCATGAAAGCCTCCTAAATGTTATGTTTCTCTGTCATGTTGCTAATCATCTTATCCAGACTTAATGTGTTTACAAATACTACATTGCAGTGTGAATTTCTCCATAAAACAGGAACTTACAAATCCATCAGTAATTTGGTACTTTATCGAGATTTAGATTTATTAATTGACCCCTAGGGCCTACCCACGTGTTTCATGGTGACGGTTAGGTTAAATGTTGATGGTTGGCATGTAGTTAACAATCCAAAGCTGATTATGTGATATTACATAAGTCAATAATAATGGCTTGTATTGATCATTGAAAGCACCAGCACCAGATCGTCTCTTTGTATAATGAGCGTGATGGGGCAAGAGGGCAACACTGAAATAAACTGACCACATATTTGTCACCTGACTTATTGTGTATCTGTAATCATTTATTTGCTTGCTTGTTTGTCTTGCAATTATTTGCAATTTGTGAAAAAGTTACTACTGATCTATTCTTGTCTTCACAGGCATTTACTGAGTTTATTCATTAGACTGTTTTATTGATTCATTAATTATTCATTATTCTGTTATTCATTTTTTCATTTGAATGATCGACTTATTCATTTATTCATTTGATTCATTTGACCGATCAATTCATTCACTCAGTTATTCATTTATTCATTTGATTAATTGGTTGATTCTTTCATTTATTCACTCAGTTATTTATTTATGCATTTGATTAATTGATTAATTGATTGATTCATTCATTCATTATTTCATTTATTAATTCATTCAAGATAACAATTGTTGTGCAACTTCACACTGAAAACAAATGAAGACATATTTCACAGTACTGAGAAGACGAAAGCTCTTGCACTTTAGATATTTAAATGTATTTCATATTTAAGTACTTTACTGAAGTCCTGCCTCCTGAATAATGCTCTCATCTTCATCTTAAAACCTCGTGTTTACAGGAAACAGGATTTTTATGTTTATTATGACAATAATTACTATAATATTACTACAATAAATATTACAACACTTTTCCTCAATCACACTCTTCACATACAGCAGACTGATGGGCTCAGACTTTCACAAAAGGCAGCTCAAAACCCTCCACACAACTTGAAAAAAGAGGGGATTTTAAAACCTTTACAAAAGTCTTTGGGTGGCATATTGCTGCAGTCTTCACTTAATCTGTTTTAGTATTTGACCCTTGAACATTGTGCCACCTACTGCCCATAACACTACATTACAACCTGCCTACCTGTTTCCCTGCTGCTCAGTCCTCACACATCTGAATACTGTAGCGATAGAATCATGTTTAAATCAACAGGATTGTAGTTTACGAAAGACATTATATGTAACACTCATTTTCCACTTACGTAAATTATAATATAGTAAGTCTTCCTTTTTGACATTGCAGAACTGGAAAAATGTGCAGATCAGTTATCAGTTGATTCCACAGTATGGCAAGCGTTTGTACATATTTTGAACAATCTTCATAAAAGATCTTCTTAGTTTTTTCTGTACCAGTGTCATTTTCTGTTTTATCTATTAATGCCAGCCAGAGACCATTTAAAAAGAAAATGTTTGTTTTTATGCTGTCAAAACAACGGTGCTGACTTTTATTTTATACAAGAAACACACACAATGCTTGCAAATATTGCATTTTCGAGGAGCCAACAGGGGAAGGGTGCATGCTTCTCATGTGGTAGTAATAGGACAGCTTCATAGTTAAGGAAAATATTTTGATCAGGTTATCAGTCATATTAAAGACACTGAAGGAAGATGGATAATACAATTAGTAGAACCAGTATCAGTGTACTATGGTGAATGTGTCTGCCACAAGTAATAAGCAAGAAACTCTATTTGCAGCAGTTGAAGATAGTTGGCTATATCAATAGGAAAAATATAAGGGAAAGTTAAGCACGTTATGTCTGTAATAATATTCCTTTCGGATTATCATAATCAGTCTAGGGAAAAACCTGATAACACTTCACTTAGAATTGTACATAATGTATGAAGAAAGCACGAAAGGCGCTTTTGTTAGATCAAGGCCAAAATGGTTAGTAGAATGGAAAAAAATGTATCAAGAATATTTTTTACTTTGGAAAAAAAATGAATTATAAATTGTTCTCAATATGCAAACATCTATTAGCAAAGACAGTAAGGAAATATTTTAGAATGTGTTTCATTTCAACCAGCAGATATGTACATCTGTCACGTCTGGGCCGCCTCGGTCACGCCCCCAGCGGACCCCGTCTCCTGAGTATTGAGTATACACATTTCTGGTCTCGTCTGTATGACGTCATTGTGGTGTGTTTGGACTCGGTGCCGAGGCAACCCAGGTGTAAAGGCTGATCACTCTGCACGCACGGCAGCTGGGTTGCTAGGCACCCGAGTACAGGCGCACCTGTCTTGTGTTTGTGTTTAGTGTCTCCTTGTTTAGCGTGATAGTTTCGGTTTAGTGATTGGTTGTGTGTGATGAGCCCCTCTGTGTGACGCAGCTTAAATGCCAGGCGATCCGGAGAGAGGACGTGCGTTCACCAAGATCCACCCTGGTTATGTTTGTGTAAGCTTCTATGACAGCCGTGAGGGACAAAAGGAACAGAGACTATAGCCTCTCCAGCCCAGATTAGCCTGACGGCAGCCAGCCGTGTTTCAAGTGGCAGTTGGAGTGGGGATTGGAGCTCGGAGGGAAACACCGCTAAGCTGAGGCTCTCCCGAGGCAGTCACGGTAGACGCTGCTAGTCTACTGTCTCTCTGTGTCTCCCCTTTGTCTCTGCAAGTAGTAAACGGTGAGAAGGATCTCACCTAAACGCGAAGTCCGCGAGAAGCGGACCAACCTTACCGGATGCCCCCCGAGTGTGCCTCTCTTCCCCCTTCCCTCAAGCCTCAGTCCTATTGGGAGTGAACGGACTTCAGTTATCTGGATCCTTCGTCTGTGTGAAGAAGGACTTGTGTTCTTGTGGAGCTCTTGAACTCATACTGTGTTTAAGTTCATTCAAGCTTGTTCTGTTCTGAAGTCTATCCCGCAGTTGCGTCCTCCATAGCCACACGACATGTCAACATCAGATCCTGAAAATGAAAAATTACAGAAAAATAATGGATAACACTGAGATAAGGACAAGTGATAATATTAAACTGGCTTGCAATCATAGAATGATGGATTAACGTGTGAATTCTGTAAGGTTTTGTTGATTAATTAACCCCCTTTTTAATAGCAGTTTCTGAGGAGGCTTTAGAAAATGAACAACTCACTGCTACCCTAAGGCAAGGTTTAATCAAATTAGTTCCTAAACTTCAGGAGGATAAACTTTGTATTGAGAATTGGAGACAGATAAGTTTTCTGAATAACAATGATATTCGCCAACAAAGACCAACAATATTAAACTACTACTGGATATGACAGATTATAATAACTTAATAAGAGATGAAAGTTTTGTTATTTGTTGACTTGTACAAGGCTTTTGACATGATCAGTCACAATTTTATGATAAAAACTATCAAATGCCAACCCATGGCACTGCCAGAATATTCAACACTGGAAGGGGTATAAGACAAGTTTGCCCTTTGAGTCCATTTCTGTTTTTGCTTGTCACACTGTTTATATCCCCACATATTAAAAAAGCTCAGTTTCAAGGCATAATGACGTGATAAGGAATTTAAACTAGGCCTGCTAGCTGATGATACAATAATCTTTCTGCAAGATACATGTGTTATAGAAAACTATGTGAAATGGATTGAGGAATTTTCTGCTGTATCAAGGCTAAAAATTAACATAAACAAATCACTGTTACTTAAAGATTTTGAACTGACTGAAATCAGTGGTATTCCTGTAGAAAATTCTCTTACTTACTTGGGTGTTTCAATTGACAAAAGTGAAATAAATTTTAATCTTAATCATTCCTTCTTCTTTTGTATTCTGGTTTAACTGTTTATATCTTCTTTTGTGTTCTGGTTTTCAGTTGCATCTGGCTCATGCTTCCATGTGTGTCAAAGGCCCCTTCAGCTGTAGACGTCTGCTACTCCCCTGGCCTAGTATGTCTGATTCATGCTGGCCTCGCTGCTCAGGACCATGCGGCCTGCCCTTACTCCTTGTCGACTGCCTTGAGTGATCTTGAGTGTATGTGGTGTGTGGGCCTCTGTCATCGGAAGAATATAGCCCATCCCCACCGCAAGTTCTGGTAAAAGGTCTTGATGGGTGCTGCGTGCGGCTGCTGGGCCTCCCTGTTAGGTGAGTAGATGGCCCCTGTTGTCAGATGTGATGGCCTTCGAGTTCCGTGATGAGGTTTTGCTTGGTGTCACACGTGGCTGCCAGGCCTTCTCACTAAGTGTGTGGCAGGCCCCTCCTAAGAGATTCGACAGCCCTGCCCATCAGCAAGCTCATGGTCCCCTAGGTTGTTGCTTTGTATAGGCCCCCTTGACAGAATTGTGTTAGGCTGGCCCCTAGTCCTGGGACAGCATCGCTGATGTGGACACTGTACATGCGCTTGTTAAATATGTTCTCTGTGAGGCATCTAGCCTGTTTGTTATTGATTTGAATTCTGTCTGTGTTCTCTGTAAAGGCTGAAGTCTGCTTGAATTGTATTTGAACTTTGCCTATGTTACTGTAAAAACTGTTGTCCCTCTGACACATGAGCCAGTGCTCCATATCCTTTGCTGCCTGTTTCCCCTGTTTTTCCTCTAATAAACCAGGTTTCACAGCTCCTGCCCATGCACCCCCACTACCCACCCCCATTCTACACCACCACTACCCACGTGACAAGGGCATCTCAAGATTCGTCTGCTTTATCTCTACAAATGCTTCCTGAAAGATCTAGACAAGATTTTACTCAATTTAATTTGGACTAATAAATGTCATTATTTGAGCAAGGATCTACAATGCAGTTCAAGAAAAAAATAGTGGGCTAGTGTTAAGCTTTAAAGTATTAAGCTTTAAAAACCTAAATTAAACTTTTAAAATTAGCAAGCTCATTAACCAAATCAAAACATTCCATATGGAATCCCTTCCCAAAGTATATTTTTGACCAGATGGGTGGATTACAATTTGTATCAAGATGATACAACATGACATAACATGATGCTAAAAATTGTATGTAAAGTTAGCAAATTTTCACAGACAAGCACTACTTGCTTGGAGGATGACCAATAAACACAATTTTTCACTGCATAAATTACTATAATAGCCATATCAAGTTTAAAAAACACTTTTCCTTAATAGCTGGTTTGACCAAAGTATAGCTTTAGTTAAACACCTATTAAAACACCAATTTTAATGAAAAATCAGTTATGATGTAAAGTTATGAAGAATTTCTTTTTAGATTTGATTTTCCTGTCACTTCTAAGGATTATGCTGTGGTTTTGGGGGCTTTGTCAGGGGGGATATTACAATTACTCAGGAACTCAACTTAAGGTGGAGATTTTTCAATACATTTAAATGATGGAAAAAAATTTACTTAGGTAGTCTGGACATTGTAGAAAACATCTGTATCAGTACAGTGGTGCTTTAGAATTGTCTACATTTCTGCATAAATATGGCCTGAAACATCATCAGATTTTCACACAAGTCCTCAAAGTAGATAAAGAGAACCCAGTTAAATATGTGAGAAAAATATTTCACTTGGTCCTTTATTTATTGAGGAAAATGATCCAATATTACATATCTGTCAGTGGCAAAAGTATGTGAACCTCAAGGATTAGCAGGTAATTTGAAGGTGAAATTAGAGTCAGGTGTTTTCAATCAATGGGATAACAATCAGGTGTGAGTGGGCACCCTGTGTTATTTAAAGAACACGGATCTGTGTTAACACATAAGAGTGGACCCAACAGAACTTCAGGAAGTCTTGGCGGGCCAAACGCAGGCCATCCGTGAACTCGCCCAAGCGGTTGCGTCCCTCCGGCAGCCCGCTATCACACCACAGCCCGAGGCAGCGCTGGCCTCAGCCTCGGCTCCTGTTAGCAAGCTAATGCTCAGTTGACCAGAACCTTTTAGGGGAAACCCTGCCCACTGCCGCAGTTCCCTCATGCAATTTACATGGAACATTAACGCGGAAAGTTCCACACAGACAGAGATAAAGTGCATTTTTTGATTTCATTACTTACTGGAAAAGCCCGGGAGTGGCCTGCTGCGCTGTGGACTGCTCAAAGCCCTGTGCTCGAACTCCAAGAGTCCTTTATCGATGCCTTTCGCCATCGTATTCGATCATCCGCCATCCAGAAAGTCAATCGGTGATCAGCTGTACGATTTTTGTCAGGGATCTTGGTCAGCAGCTGACTTTGCACTTGAGTTTCATACACTCGCCGCAGGGAGCGGTTGGAGCAACGCAGCACTTTTAACTATATTCCGACATGGACTCAACAGAGATCTCCAAACGGAATTGGCCTGTCGAGGAGACATTGCGGATCTCAAGCAATACATTCTGACCGCCATTGCTGTAGACCGGCTCCTACAACGGCGTCATCGCCCAGGACCCGTCGCATCTCACCTACATCCGGTGACTCCGCCAATGCAGCCCACCCCAGTGTCTGAGCCAATGCAACTAGGAAGAGCGCCTCTGTCATCCATGGAGCGACAACGCCGCCTGCAGGCTCATTTGTGTCTGTACTGTGGGGAATCTGGACACTTTATTGCAGTCTGTCTGAGAGAGAGATAAAATCATGGAGCCCCAAGTGTAAGACTGCAAGAATCTTCCCTTACGTGCTACTACAGTGGAAAGCCCTTTAATGACTACTGATACTAACATACCCCCTGCTTATGCTGCTTTTAAAAATGTTTTTAACTCTTCCCCTGGTAAAACTCTCCCTCCACACTGTCTTTGGGACTGCGCCATTGAATTACTACCTAATGCTTCACTTCCTAGAAGCAAGCCTTATCCCCTTTCTCTTACAGAAACAGAAGCCATGGACCAATACGTGGAGGAGTCTTTAGCTGCCTGTATCATCTGACCATCAACCTCTCCAGTCGCCTCAGGTTTCTTTTTTGTAGAAAAAAAGGATGGAGGTCTTCGACCCTGCATAGATTATCGGGCCCTAAATAAAGTCACTGGTCAAATTTTGCTACCCCCTTCCTCTTATTCCTTCTTCTCTTGAAAGACTCTGTACTGCCACTGTGTTCATTAACCTGGATCTCAGAAGCACTTATAACTTGGTTCATACAAGGAAGGGGGACGAACAGAAGATGGCACTATGAGTACCTTGTTATGCCATTTGGCTTAGCAAATGCTCCGTCCGTATTCCAGTCATTTATGAGATTTTCAGGGACATGCTGGACACTTTTGTATTGATATACACTGATGATGTCTTGATTTTCTCCCCAGATATAGCATCTCACATTGAACATGTTAGACAAGTCCTACAAAGATTACGGGAGAACAAGCTTTACGTGAAGTGGGAAAAATGCATCTTCCACCAGGCCTCCATCTCCTTCCTGGGCTATGTGTTAGGGGCCGGAACCATCCAGATGGAGGTTCAAAAGACCCAAGCCATTCAACGCTTCCTCGGATTTGCTGATTATATTGAAGAATTAATTAATTCACAGTGGTACAATTAACTATTCAATATAGTATACTTTTTGCTCCCATTAACATTTCTTCAGCACTGAGGGTAGAAATTAAAAGACCTTTCTGGGCAACTTCCAAAAGAGA
>JBBPCZ010000001.1:40823697-40853145 GCA_037974445.1 Brycinus macrolepidotus | reverse complement strand
GTCATGCTGGAATAGAAAAGGACCTTCCCCAAACTGTGTCCACAAAGTTGGAAGCATGACATTGTCCAAAATGTCTTGGTTTGCTGAAGCATTAAGATTGCACTTCACTGGAAGTAAGGGGCCACCTGAATTCTTTAATTAAGAGGTCTGTTCCAATACTTTTGTCCATATAGTGTATCTAAAAAAACTATATAAAAACTTATCCAAGGTATTCCTTTTCTGTTTTGTGAGTGCTGAGAGCAGAAAGAGAGCAGAAAATTACTTAGGTGCAATGTAAAGCAAGTTGATTAGTAACCCAGCGCTCAAGGCAGTGATACGGTTACGGTGAAAAAATGGTCTTGTTATTCATTGCTTCTCAACCAGTCAGATTGTGTGATTGGAACTAACTGCTATATAATGTATAATGTCAAAAACCTTGTATCTCCAAAATGCTCAATTTTTAGAAGGAAAAACATAAAACGATGTAACAAATATTTATTTCCGAGTACATTTGTTCCATTTCTATTGGTGCATTCACCAAAAACATATAAAATTAAATTTTTAAAACTGACGTGAACAAAAAGCTATAAATTCTGTAAGACGGATCGCCTACCACTACATCTACTGCAGGAATCAAAGGCAGCATTTTTTTTTTTTTTTTTTACCTCTTGCACAAGCTGTTTGTGTTTTCTACTTTTATTTGTACTCGTTTTTTTTCTGACTAAATTAAGAAGACTTGAGAGGGGCACCACTAAGGTACCCTTGAGCAAGGTACCATCCCTACACACACTGCTCCTTGGGCGCTGTGTTCCTGGCTGCCCGCTGTTTCACTGGGTGAACGAATTTCGTGCTGTTCACACTGTGTGCTGAACACTTCACGCTTACTAGTCCTGAGTGGACTGGGTGGTTCGTTTCTGTCTATGTCAGGCTCCTCCTCGGTGGGTGGCGGTGTTGTGGAGTCTCTCTCACACGCCTGGCTGGGAAGAAGAGCTCCGAGAACGACAACAAGAGCAGACATGTCTATGTTCTTGTCATATGTAAAAACATTGGTGTCAGACAAAGAATTTAATCCCGATTTCACCCTTTTTTGTGCCGTAACAGGATAGCCAGGCTGCTGTGGTGTGTTCTAGGCTGTGGTGAGTTACAGACCTTCTGTTCTCTATCCACTGACAGCCTAGCTCGTTGCTAACTAGCATACTATTACACTAAAAACACAGTCTTATCCGCAATCTTATTTAGTCTGCCCTCTAGACGCTTGGCTAAAGCTTTTACTGTATAAATGGCAATGGTGAACATCACAAAATAAGGTGGGACTAAGAGTTAATGAAGTTAATTTAGCCCTAGCTAACTTTGCGACATGTTATTTATAGTATTAGCTAACCTATCTAGCTGGCTATAAATATGAAACGTTCGAAAACAGCCATTTTTTGTTGTCAAACGTTAGTATACACTTTAGACGACAATTTAGAAGCAATGAAATACGCGTAAATGTGTGTTCGGTTTGCTTATGGGCTTAACATGGTCAGGGGGTGTGTTCACAAAACTGGTGAACCTGAGATGTCATGAATGTTTTTCTGTCTCTGAACCACGCCCCTCTCTCTCTGACCAGAATGTGTTATTTTATTGATACAATCTTATATTGGATAGACTTTTTGTCTCTGAGATTTTTGGTCAGCATGTGACAGATGAATGGGCAGCAGTAGCAGGATGGCTTGCATCTCATCTTTCGTTTCATGAGGATTTGGCAAGTAGCCACGAAATGAAGGCCAAGAATAAGTTTTCATTAGTATTCATGCTTCAGTAACTTCAGGTCAGTCCAGATACATTGGAATAGGCTTTAATAGGTGGAATAGGTGGGGGCAGCTTGTGGCTAGGGAGTTGCCCCTGTGATCAGAAGGTTGTGGGTTTGAATCCCAGGACTGCTAGTGGCACCATTGAGGTACCTTTGAGCAAGGTACCATCCCCACACACTGCTCACTGGGCGCTGTGTTCCTGGCTGCCCGATTTTTCACTTGGTGAATGGGTTAAATGCAGAGAAAGAATTTCGTGCTGTTCACACTGTGTGCTGTGGTGTGTTCACGTATGACAAATGGTCACTTCACTTTTATAAAGAAGAGAATTTGAGTTAATGCTGATGATATATGAATATAAATTTATTGCAAACAAAACAGATCGTGATTGAGTATGTTTTGTGTTATTCTTATCATTATTATCAGATAGTGATTTAATGTGGGGAATAAACTCAGTCATATCTAACAGCATCAAAGTATCCAATTTGATTTAGCTAATGCATGTTTCTCTCTGGATGAATACAAGAAACAAACCCCTGTTTTTCAGTCTAAGGAACTCAAGCTGCTGTGGATATCAATGCTGATATTAGACACACCGGTTTGTTGAAGTGCATAGTATTCATTACTCAGAATTCTGAAATAAAGTGCATGTGACAATTGCTCTTTTTTGTCATTTACAGACAAAAGCAGGCTCCTCAGGCCATCTACAGACATGGCGAGCCATCCACCTTCCCTGCCCCTGAGGGAGTTTTGTCCCCTCTACTACCTACTCAATGCTATTCCTGCAAAAGTCCAAAGAGGCTTTCGCTCAGTTCTGGTATATCTCACAGCCTTGGACAGCAACAGTGACTACATAGCAGTGGGGAGCAGTATTGGAATGCTGTATCTTTACTGCAGGCGAGTGAGCCAGATGAACAAATACAACTTGGAGGTACAGCCATAATTTCCACTCACTTGTCAATATGGCCAACATAAGCCAAAGCAAAGCCAAACTGGAGGGTCACAGTCCTGCAGAGATTAGTGTTTTTGTCTTCTTTTAAAACACCAGTTTGAACTCATGGATGCCTTGCTAATTAGCTGATGTGTAGAATCAGGTATGTATAATGAGGTGCAATGCTAAAGTTAGCAGAACTGTGAACCTCTTGGACTGGAGTCTGACAGCTTGTTCAAGAGTGGTTCCTTGAACACAGAGTTTTTGTTCTTCTGCTCCAATAGGGAAAAAGTGAGGCCATCACTGTAGTGAAGCTGCTAAGCTGCTTTGACGATTTGGTGGCAGTGGGTACGGCATCTGGCCGGGTCGCCTTCTTTCAGTTGGTGTCACAGCTGCCAGGCAGGAATAAACAGGTACATATTTTCAGTTTTAAAAAAGTTGTGAACAGTCTTTCGTTCAGTTTTTCAATGCACAGGTGATTGTTGTGGGTTAAAAAAAAAACCCTAAATGCAGTGGCTTCAAAAGAATTCGGACATTCGTCCCATACATAAAATGTATGAAATTCATTGTAATAGGAAACAAAATGTTAAACTAAGTGACATTTCTTTTTAAACAGACAATTCCAAGACTGTGTTTTTCTGTTTGTCGAAGTAAATTTCAGTTGGAATGTTACAATTTTGGATTAATTATGCAGCATCATGCCAGTTTGTGGTCATGAATTTGGTAGTTCTTTACGGTATCCTTAGTGCGGTCTGGTTGAAATTCTTTTGCAGGTTTTCTACACACCTTGGATGTATCAGCAGTTCGTGTTAGGTGTTTTTTTCTCTAAAAATAAATGTAAATGTATAAAACATTTCATTAAGTAATAGAAAGGACTTCATGATAACGTAAAAATAGTTCAATGGCCTACATTTTTGCATGTTTGGTTGCAAATGGGCAAATTTGGCAACATCTTAGTTGTGGTTGTTTTGCTTCCATTGCAACTATGATTAGAATGAATAGAATAGAATAGAATAGACCATTTCGATAAGAGTCATTTACAGCTTTTCTAATTCCGTTTGCAGCTGAGACGGTTTGATGTTGTTGGTCTGCACAAGAGCACAGTGACAGCGTTAGCATGGAGTGCTAATGGCATGAAGCTGTTCTCTGGAGATGACAAGGGAAAAGTGGTCTATTCTGCCGTTGACCTGGACCAGGTGGGGAATTTTAATTCTATTTTCTTGGCTTTTTCACAGTATTTCTCAGTATTTATTAATGGAAATTACACTTAAACACTGTTCATATCAAAGTCTGTGTTTTAGGAATAGGTAATTTTAAAAAGTGTCTTTTTCACAGCCTGTTATTATTATATTATGTGATTTAAGCCTTATTATAACAGATTATTTACAGATTCTTGGTTCTTGACACCACTTCACAAAACACTGATCTCAAAAACAATGTTTGTGCTGGTTTATTTTTCCACTCTATATTCAGATTCTGAGAAGTAGTCTGTGCCACATCAGAAAACTGGCCATATAGACGGCCAGTTCTGCAGAACTATGCTATTGACCTTGTCCTCTACTAAGTGTGAGACTGAGGTTGCTCAAATAGGAGAGAGGGAAATTGTATGTTCTGATGGCACCATGCTACTTTTCTTTTTTTACAGTACTGATATTGAAACCTTGGGTGTCTGCCGGTATCAGTCTAGTATTTGTTTTAGCCTTTGTGAACAGTTTCTTCAGATTTTTTTTTTTTATTTGAATTTAGGTTGCTAAACCAGGTCTGACCAGCAGAGGGCAGTGTTTGCTATTGAGCTGAAAGTTTAATCCAAGATTAGAGCTGAGAGCCAACTGTCATGTTAAAGACTGCAGGGATGGGAGGCTTTATGGTTAATTTATGTTTCTGTTTTCAGTACCATTTCTTTTGATTCAAATCTAAGCCTCAGCTGTCACTGAGAGTTTCACCATTTTGAATAAATAATTGGCCGACTTTTGTTACAAATGAAAAGTTCATTTGTTGATATCAGGAAAACAGATATTGAAATGGTACCTGTGACATAACTGTTCATCTTCTGATACACATTCTTCAGCGTCTGATATGACATGAAATGATATAGAAGTCTATAAGCATATAGTTTATAAAAAGAATGTTAAACCAATGTGCCATTGTATTCTGCTCAAGCACATATTTGTGTGTTTCAGGGAGTATGTAACCCTGTGGTGCTGTTGGAGGAGCCCTCAGCTATAGTTCAGCTGGAGTACAGTCAGAAAGTGCTTCTGGTTTCTACCTGTCAGCGCTCTCTACTGTTCTACACCCAAGAGTTATCTCTACAGCAATTAGGCACCAAACCTAGAAAAAGGTAAGGCATTAAAGTCACCTTCCCCTTCCTTTCTTTTATGTACATGTGCTTGTGTTGTGGGGTCCCATAACAGATGAGCAATTGCAGGAGCCTTTGTTTTTTTGTGATATATGTATATACCTTGTAAGCTGGAAATATAATAGAAATGTGCAACCCAAGAAATTACTTGTCCTGTTGCTGCAGTGCTCTTAAAATAGTCAGCGTACTGGTTTGTATGTTTACACCACTGTGAGATTTAAATTTGATTCATTTACATTACACAATTTAAATATCTGTTTCCATTGATCATCTTATTGCTCAAAAGGAATAGTGCAAAATAAAGATGCATACTAGCTTTGTGTATCAGGCAGTTTGTGACACTGATTTGGTTACCAGACCCTTAGATTTAAATGAAAGCAGTTCATAGACATTAATGCACATAGTGACAGCCATTTACAGTACACTCCCTCCATTAGATCGAAAAGCTTTTTGTTCATCACACTTTGACAGAACAGTGTATACCAAACCCTAATGCACTTTCCTCGTCATTTCTTTTGCCTACAGCAATGGCAAGTTCGGTGCCTGCTTCCAGCCGGGCCTGTGTAAGCAGAGTGACTTGCTGGTGTATGCGTCACGGCCCGGACTGCGCCTATGGAGGACAGATGTGCATGGCCGTGTACAGGAGACCCATGTCCTCAAGCCCCTCTTCAACCAAGACGTGCCTCAGTTCGAGCTGTTCCCCCGCTCCGGCCCCACCGGTGGTTACAGGCCCCCAGACCGGCAGCTGGGTTTGGTCAGCTGCTTCCTGAAAGAGGGCTGGGTGCTGAGCTGGAATGAATACAGCGTCTATATAGTGGATTGTACCAACCAGGTATGGGGCTGAGATGGAAAGTCTTCTATTGTGTTTTTGTTAACTTATTAGTTTGCTTGTTTATTTGTATGCTAAATGCTGCATAAAGAAATAATTCAGCCAAGACCTAATTCCTGTCTTCCATTTCTCCCCCACCCCAAATCAGTCAAAATGGGTGTTTGTGGTTTCTGACACAGCATGACATACTTTTTTTTTTTTTTTTTTTTAATGAATGACAATACAGTGCATAACTAAGAACATTGTCAGAAACCACATAAGGAAGTCACCACATAAGGAAGTTTGAGGTTATTTGTTGCAGTTTGAAGCAAGTGTGTGATAATTTAGGTGTGCAGTTCGCACATTGCTAATTGTATAACAAACAATAGACAAGCTTTGATTGAGATGTGTTTGTTCTGTGATTATTTCATGCTGGTAGGTTTTTCATGTATATTGATGTTTGTTTTTCCGCTTAAAGGTCATCATTGGTGGTCTGGAAAGCTGTGGAGACATAGTGTCTGTATCATGCACCGAAAATGAAATCTTCATTTTGAAAGGAGATCGAGACATTATGCGAATCTCCAACTGCCCTGAGGGACTGGTCTCCAACAGTAAGACTTTCTCGTGACACTTGGATGCTTTAAGTAACTTGAGCATCACAGTACTTAATTCGAAGCATTAGTCAGGTTCTGCCAGCACTTAAATTTCCTGTAGAAACATTAGTCATTATAAACTTTTCATGAGTTGTCATTTTATCCCTGTCCCTATTACAGTTTCTTTCCGTTTCTTTTGGATTTCTTTGGGCCAATGCTTTTATGGCAAAGTTCATACTGTGTGGGTTGAATGAGCACATGATACACACTAGCACATTTCCATTGGTCACAATGTAAAGAATAATATTTGCTCTTATTTGCTCTGGGCCATACTGACGTTTAAAGTTCACAGACCCATGATGAATGAATCAAATAAAGTGCTACATTAAAATCTGGAGGTAGCTAAGTGTTTACCACAATGAGTCATGCAAAAATGTTATTGCATTTTGGTAAAGGTGCGTTCTTCTCACCATTAAGGCTACATAATTAGTATATTAATTTAATAGTACTTACTAAATAAAAGGTTTGAAAAATGAGTAATTAAATAAATACATTTTACATTTACCCTTAATCTGAGTTTAAGGGGAAATTTCAGGACTCCCAAAAAAAAAATCTGGGCTGAGTGTGGCCTGAATTGACAAAGCTCTGTCATCATTTTTTGCATAAACTGTTCAACACACAGACGCTCTCTCTCTCTCTCTTTTTTACTCTCTCCTCCTCTCTCTCTCTTAGTGTCAGATCTGTCCTTCCGCCTGACCTCCCCTCTTTCCACACCCACCATACTTCTCCCCCCAAATGGTGCTGTGGAAACAGCGCAGCCGATCAGGACCATGCCTATTATCGTGGAGCGGGAGTCAGGGCTCAGCCCTGAGGAGCGGCCTGAGATGGAGCACTTGGAGGAAGTTGAAGAGGAGTTCACCCAGGCGCTGGAGGCACTAGAGGTGGCGGAGGAAGTGGAGGGGCAGCACAGAGTGCTGGATATGAGAAGCCGCAGCAGCTCCGTCACCTCATGGGAAAGTGCCCAGGGGACCTTTACAGCCAGCACCCCAGCCACTGAGGCCTCAGTTTCTGAGTTGTCTTCCAGCCGTTACAGCACAATCACCCAAGAAGACTTTCAGCAAGAGCTGGTGGTCAAGCAAGTCAAACTGAAAAAGAAGGGCAAGAGAAGAAGGCATGGTAAGTGTAGAGGGGTAAATCAGTTAATGACCTAAAGTTTCATGAACCTGATACTGTAAGTAGGGAATTCATTTATTGTAGCTAACCTCTTTGACTTTGTTGATTATACTGTGACTCTGATTCCTTTGGTTTGCAAATTATACCTCTCAGTTTTAGTTGTGTATTTGGCCATCATCATTACAGGATGTTGAGGTTATTTCCAAGATAATGATTTCATCAGTGTTGTGTTTTTACTGCCCTTATTTTTTATTTTCTTAATGCATCATTTATGTACAATTATGTGCATATTTTGTACTTTACTGTAATGGAAAATTTCTTAAGTTTCATTAGTTTTCTGTAACCGCTTAATCCTTACTAGGGTCGCGGGTGCCCGGAGCCTATCCCGGGGTCTACGGGCGCAAATGAGGGACTCACCCTGGGCGGGCGCCAGCCCACTGTAGGGCGTTAAGCTTAATAATGTGAAAGTTAGAGGACTTCTGAGCATAATGGTTGTCTTAGCTTTGGCGCTATTGTGGCCCTCCCTCTCCCCCTATCACTCAGCAGTGTGCTAGCCAGCATGAGCATCTGTTAGCTGACTTTGCAGAATTAGCAGAGAGTGTTATTTTCCAAGTGCATTGAGCTATCCATTGATGTATTAGTTGCACTTTGGAAATATGTGGAGACTGACTTTACATGGCTTAAAGGAACCATGTGCTGCTCTTGACTCTTCTAGCATTGGTTGTATCGTGTCACTGGAGGAGTCCTAGTTAGAGGGTAGAAATGGACATGACAAAAAACTAAAAAAAAAAAAAAAAGTCTGGAATTCATTAATGCTTAAGGGAAGGTAGACGAATCAGGGATCCTTTCATTTAATGTTGGTTTTCTCCTATATTGTGTTTTTATGTATTGTAGTATTGCTGTATTGCACATCTTACTTGTTTGTATGCATGTGTCTCTGCAGACAGTGGGAACCGTGTGAATGAGCACAGCAGCTGGTCAGAGGGCATGTTAAGCCAGGATGGTGCAACTAGTGATACTTTGCTAACACCAGTCAGTGAGCCACCCTCAGACCACACCAGCCTTCTCTGCAGCAGCCTGGACCTCCACAGCAATGACTCACCTGACCAGGAGGGTTCTATCTGCGGAGAGCTGCTCTCGAGCCAGAACCTTCCAGAACTCCCACAGAGCCGGGAGCAGAATGAGAACCAGGACGAAGAGCACATCCCTTTTGGCCAAAAAACAGACACTCATCCTTCATGCCCAACATCTCTTGCTCTACCAGATATTGAGTGCAAGACAAATGGTGACCCTGTGAATGCATTTGCAGAGAGTGAACCACAAGTGGCAGCTACGCCGGACGTGGACATGCTCCTGGAGTGCACATTCTCATATGTACAGGAAGCTTATGAGAAGCCTGTAAAGGACGAGGCAGTGGAAGACTGTACTGAACCGCAGCACAACGTGGAAATCCAGCTCAAGGAGGATTTGCACTTTGACTTTGATTTGCCATATGATCCTATTAGGCCTCTGGCATATTCTCCGGAACCAGAACCTGAGCCATCTCCATCTAGTGATGAGGAGGACATATATGCACATGGGATGCTGTCCAGCACTAGTCTAGGGGATGGACTCAGCACTCTGAGCCTTCAGGGGTCAGCCTCTGATCAGACACAGCAGGACAAGACACGGCTTCACAAAGCAGACCAGGTAAGAGAGTGGCAGATTGTGATCTTTTGAGGAGTTGCTGAGGGACTGGATAGGATGATATCCAATCTGTAGGACAAAAGCTTTTTCTGGTGACTTTTGTATTATATGTGTTGAGAGATATTATAATTAGTGAGATACACATGTATGATTGCTTGTATGTATGATTGTGCTGAATGGCAATTTTTTCTTCATTGGACATTTGCTGGAATGTTGTGATGGTCTAGCTTTTAAGTGCTTATTGCTGTTATTTGTAAAAGAGATGTACAACACAGTTGAACTTCTGCAAGTTTACCTTTTTCTGTTGTGAGTGCATGAGAAGTACTTGTGAGTGCATGAGAAGTGGTTCTAGCAAAGAATTTGGGTTTAAGCTAAGATTTTAAAGCCACTTTGTAATTTATCAAGTTCTGTAAACTTGTCTGGGCTGCTTTTGTTTGATTGATTTCCAGAAGCATCACTTTAAAGATGTCAGCTCTGTGATTAGTGATAAAGTTCTTCTTTAATGATACAATAAATTGTAGAGCATGACAGAAATTGTGCACAGAACCTGTGCTTCATTTGTTTTCATTCTTTATTTTGTGCTGTTGGTGCAGCTTGCTGAGAGCTGGATGGGCTACAGCGGACCAGGCTGTGGCATCCTCAGCCTGGTGGTGACAGACCGGCACATCTGGTGCCTTGACTTAAAAGGGGTTCTGTACTGCAGTGGCCTTCCCAATGGCAGTCTTAGCTGGCAGAAGTTTGAGGAGAATGTCCAGCAAGTGGCGCTGTCCCCTTCAGGTGAGTCATGCTTTTCTTTGTCTCACCTATTGCTTTATGAAGTTGCATTGCTTTGATAGATTTTTGCTTGAAATGGTAGGACTGGACTGCATCAAAACATTCATACCCTTGTCATGTCTTGACATTTGACTGTTTTATGTCAATAGTATCTGCAGAATGTTATTTGTGTATATTCAAAAATCATCCTTGTTCTGTAATGAAAAAAAAAACACACACACAAGATCTGAGTAATTAATTTTTTTTTTTCAAAAATGCATGTAGTTACATAGATATATGCATATACGGCCCTGAATTTAAAATGTCGAAAAATACAGAGATGTTTTGATGTGGTAGGAAAAAGTAACATCTTTCTGTCAGTTTCAGGAAATTATACATGTTGTGTCATTGGAAATTGGAATCTAAATGCAAGGCTTGTGGGTGGTTATGCTTGCGGCAGGCTCATTGCTTTGGAAGGTGGAACAGAAGACCATGACAGCCTACGCCTGCGGTAAAGTCACCATCAAAGGCAAAAGGCACTGGTACAAAGCCCTGGATGAGACAGCCTTTGTGGCGCTTAGTGATGACACAGCCTGGATTATCCGCACCAACGGAGACCTTTATCTGCAGACAGGTGAGATGGAGTGTACAGTGAAAGTGAACGGGACATCATGAATATAAAGTTCATGAATATAAAATGTGTGTTTGCCAGATTGCTCCTTTCTGTGCCTTTCAGTTTATTATTATTATAGCAGAATTGTGAATTTGATGCTTAATACTGATGCTGAATGAGAGCAAAAACTGCACAGAAAATCAAATCCAGTACACTCTTTGACCCATTGTGTTTCAGCAACTGGCCACTAGATGGAGCCACGTTCGTCTGCTGAAACATTCACAGCAGTACCCAAATTTAGACCATAAACATAGTTTCCTCACTCTATCGTCCTGGCCACCTTTTAGACCATTTTGCTAGTTTACTAGGGCTGTAAATTGGAAACAAAAATAATGTGTCTGTTGGAAAAGTGCAGGCATCTGCTGCTGGCTTGTTGACAGAGCTCAGTATGGGTCTTGTGTGCACCCGTAAACCTTACGTAACTGTGTGGAGTGCAGCTGCTCTCAGCCTGGCCGTGCCAGAGGCCTCACAGCTCTGTTTATGGAAATCCCCAGCAAAAGGCTCTCTTACTATAACCACATTAATACTGTAAATACACTGGCTTGCTGTTAGATAAAACAAGCATGATTACACCATCTAACTCTGTACGTGTCATTCTAACTGTAGCTAGTACATGCAGTTTCTCTGAACAATTTGCTTTGCTTTGAGGAGGATGCAGCAACCAGTGTTGCATGCTCTTGAATTTGCAGTGGCTCTGATACTACAGTGAATGAAATATACAGCATAAAAATACAATACAGATATGGCAAACAAGTAACATGATGGTACATAGACTATTTTGCCCTACATGTTGTGCTTCTTGATGTAGCTTTTCTGAGGTTTGATAAGTTGGAGCCACATTTAAAAATCATCAAATATGAATAAAATATTTATTAAATAAAAAATAGAACATATACAGTGTTTGCAGACAGTGCTGAACCCCAGTTGCTACTGAAAATCAACAGCCAACATATGTTTGGCATCCAATCCCTGTTTGGGGTCCAGCTCTCTAACTTTGCATTGTGTAACTATTGTTGCTAGCAGATAACTTATACTACCCCAATTAGCCATGTTTAAATTAGCACACTCTTGCCTCAAACCATATCAAGTTGATCTCTAATAGACTAGTTTTTGTGGTTTCTGACATGGTATATCATACTCTTATCAGTAAAAAATAATGAAAGTACGTTACATAGCTAAAAACAGGAATAATAGCCATCTTGAGACTTGCCCGTATTGTGCCCAAATGTAATTACAGTAATGGCACTATAAATACTTAACATGTATGTGTCTGTGTCAGGACTAAGCGTGGACCGGCCATGTGCACGGGCAGTGAAGGTGGACTGCCCATGCCCCATGGCTCAAGTGGCAGCACAGGGCAGCATTGTTTGGGCGCTCAGTGAGCAGAGGGCTTTGTTCTACAGAGAGGGCCTCAGCAGCTACTGTGCAGAGGGTGAGCAGTGGAAGTACGACAAAGTCAGGTACACATATCTTTTACAAAGAATACTTCACCCCAAAAGTGGCTAATCATAAATATTTTCCAGTTTTCACAGTGCTTATTAAATGCTTACTGGCTTTTATTCATTATTATTATTATTAGTGTATGATATTTTATTCATAATTATTATAATAGCTATATCTTCCTTTTAGTGAAATGGTAAAACTAGTTGTAGTCCACTAGCAATCATTTTCATTTTAAAGTCTCATTACTAAATAAAAGGAATTGATTTCTGCATTTTATGAATAAATGAACTTCAGTGTTGAAGTGAAATTCCCAAGAACACATGACTCAGGCCTGATTTTAAAGTTATCATAGTTCATAAGGTACTAGGATGATGAATGTATGTTACCAAAATGACAACATTAAACTTGCTTTACTGCAAGGTTTCTGACGTAGAGAAAAAATATTTGTTTATAAATAATGTTTTTTGGAGTGTTTAATGTCCATGAGTTTTATGTGTTGCATGTGTGTCCATATAGTGAAAATCAGGGTTTGGAGCCCATCTGCATTGCCTTGGGTGAGAACAACACACTGTGGGCTTTGGACACCAGCGGCAGCCTGTGGTTCAGAACAGGGATCACAGCTAAGAAGCCCCAGGGCGAGGACGAGCACTGGTGGCAGGTGCACTACGCCTTTTAAGGAAGTTGCATTAAACACACACAGTTTAATTTGAAAGTGGCAAATAACTGACATTTCAGCCTTTTATTGACCATTCCTTTACGTTGATCATTTCTTCCTCCTGTCCCCTGTAGGTGAGCATCACAGATTATGTGGTGTTTGAGCAGGGTGGCCTGTTCCAGACGCTAATCCAGGCTACACATAGTGTTGCCACAGCCACAAAGGCCCCTGTGGAGCGAGTGGCCGAGCGCCTGCGTGTGGCCTTCCTCTCACAGCAGTCCCAGTGCCAACCCAGCCTGGTCAGTGCCAACAGCAGCGGTGTGTGGATCGCCTCTGGACGCAATGACTTCCATGTGGCCAAGGGCAGTCTTGTGGGTAAGGCACTCCTTCATCTGAGAACCACTGCTCTTCATAGTCCAGCATTTCGAGCCCTCACACACCTAACACAAACTATTTTCTGTTTATCAAAGCCTTTCTGGACCAGATAGGGTGTATTGGATCAGAAGAAACACTAAACAGTCTAAAGGAGTACGAAAAGAGATTTTTGTTTTGTGTGGTCCTTATTGGACGTCCTGCATTTTGGTCTCTAGAGCTGCAAGCCACCTGAATTTACCTCTCCTTTTATTAGCATTTTTAAATGTTCCCTCAGGGACATATTGGAGGACTGTTATACCCAGAGGAACAGCATCTGCTACTAAATGGGCCTTTGTGTTTTCCTCAGCAGTTCCAAACAAAGACGGTGTGTGCATATCTGTATTTTCTTTGTACATTTTTCAACCTCAGACTGTATTTGTGCTTAGATAAAGCAATATACGTTATTTTGTTACTTGACGGTGCAAAGCATGCATGAAATAATTGTTTTGAATTTCATTTTTTAAAATCAGACTTAGCTTATTTTTTATTCGTCTTCAGGAGACAAGACAAGAAGACACAGGGAAAGGGAAATTTGTGTGAAATTTTTGATGCATCTCTACTGATCTCTATAGGGAGCTTCCTGTGGCTGGGTCAGAGCAGGAAAGACCTGTTCTGTATTTGGGACCAAGACCTCCAGATGCGGCCCCTCACTATCCAGCTTCCCCCAGACATGGAGATGATCCAGCTCTCTGCCTGCCGGGACGCTCTGTGGGGCCTTGACCACCATGGCCGCGTTCACATCCGCACCCTGTCACCCAGCTGCCCCACTGGCATGCACTGGACACTACTAGATCTCAGCCAACTTGGTATGTCGACATCAGTACAAAAGAGCTATGTCAGTGGATTATGTGTATGCTGAATCTAGGCTAGCACAGTGCTAAAATACAAGCTCTTTGTAAGGTTACTCAGTTTCTTGGAATGTTCAGTTTTAGGTTTGGTGACTCAAGGCACTGTTGAAATGCCGATTAATTGAAGACTACTTTATTTACAACACAAAACATTTCTTCAGTATTCTAGACCTCTGTCAGTGGAACATTTGAAGATGCAATGTATGGAGTCATTACTAGTGATTTGTGTGGTTCAAATATACATATAGCCAAATCTGTGTTAGTGTTTTACTTCATCTGATATTGAAAAAGAAGAAATTATGTATCTTTTAAAATGCTTTCAACAGAACACAGGCAGCTAATATGTCTCATGTAAAAGGGGAGTTCCACTGTTTATTTAAAATTCCTGCAAAATTATTTCAGATAAAGAGAACACAAAGAATTACAGTCATTTGTTCTGTGAAATGCTCTGTTCTAGGAAAAATTAGTCTGAATTGTTCAGTGTTAGTGATAGAACTAGACATCTAAAAGATTCTCTGAATACTGAATCCCAAAAACTTATGACATGAGAGTTTCATATATGCTGTGACGCTACTTAATGCCTGAGACATTGTTTCATGATAGTTCTGAGAAAAGGTTTTGACGTAATATAGTCCTTTTATGGCAAAAAGGTAATTCTGTGTGGCCAAAGAAGTTATTTTTCTTCAGATTTTTACCATTACAAAAGTCTAATGGCCTAATTTGCACTGCTAACAATCACAATTGCTGGTTCTTGTAAGAGACAAATAATCCGATTTGCTAGGTTTCTCTAGAATGCGTGGATTAAAGTTCTCTGTCGCTATGACGGATTTCCGTCAACTGAGGGCAGTAAAGGTTCATAATGAGATTGATGCAGATCTGAAGGAAAAGAAATGCGGGGCGGGCGGGGCTGCTAAACAAGGAGTCCGTGTTCAGAGGAATGGCAATGGGAGTGAGGAAGTGATTCCGTTTAGTACGTTCACTTAAAAGACACCGCTCAACCCCCCCGTCAATGCTCCCCGTCATCTCTCACCCCCCCCCCACCCCCCGGGACACGGAGCACTTGGTTAAAAAAAAAAATCCGTCAGATAATTTTTTTTTGCTTTAATCCATTAGAATGTTTCTCATCAACCACTGTGAAGGACAGTGTGCACATCTCAACATCTGAATTATGCATAAGGTTTGAAAAATCCGTGGAATGCGGTGGTGCTGAAATGAACAACAAAACAGATTTGTACAGTATAAGAACTTATCACTCTGTAGGGAAAGTGGTAATGAGTTAAATCACACATGCCCAAAACACTAATATAAATTATTAAATCGACATGAATAATCAAGTTAGGATTGTGTGTTGTGCTAGGCACTGTTCATACCAGGCCATATCGAAAGGATCATGCGGTTATTAGACAACCATAGTTGTGGCTCAGTCCTGGCTGCGTGAATTATTTTTCAATTTGTTTTAATTATTTTCTAATTATTTTGTTTAAAGTCTTGAGTATTTGAATCATAAAAATGTTTTAAGTTCAAAATCCCTCACTATATAATTTCTTGACAAACAGAATGTACCTTTAACTGTCACTGTGAGAGGACATGTTTTGACTCAATGTTTGAATCATTTAGTCAGATGTTGAGTGAGTCTTCTGTGAGGGAACATATCTTGCCTCATTGAACTTCTCTAGTTTCAATCCATCTAAGGTTGCCTGTCCACCACTGACCTACTAATGTCATCATTTTCATTGTCAGCCCCTGTACCTTACTTCTTTTACGAAACAGCAGTCACATGTTGTAAGAACACACTATATCCTCAAGCTTAGTAAGATCTGTGATTTATGTAAAGTCACAGAGTGGGTGTGTTTTACTTTGCACACTGATTGGTGGGATTACAGGCCAGTTAAATGCTCAGACAGCAAGTAGGGGTTTCATATATCGAAAGCGTCTATCACTGAGGGACTTGTTTATATTTTTACATGAGCAGGTGGTCTTGCATAACACCAATAAGTCGTGCAGGCAAATGTCATGCTTCAAGGCAGAGAAAGAGCAAAGTACATCTAATGGTGCTGAACTCCTGAATATTTCATTGACAGAATACTAACAATCGTAGTAAAGGAATCCACCAAATAAGCATTTCATCAAGGCGTTTGCTATCAGAAACGCACATTCAGCAGGTTCCATTCCTAGTACTTTTCTTTCTCTACCTGCCTCAAATTTGCATTTAACTATAGCTCATGCCATTTATAAGTCAAGTAAGCCAGCTATCTCTGGAGATAAAGAACCGTAACGAACTTGGAATCTACCAAGGATAAAAGTCTTAACTTTGGAAGAGAATATATTGAAATTCTTAAAATTGGTTGAAGCTTATCTTTAACAGCAGATCTGACACCATTGATGTTACATCATTACTGTGATCGTTCCCTGTCATCTTTCAGTTTGAAGATTTAAACTCCAGTTAACTCAGAGTAAGAACATCCTGCAGTCTAGTGTTTGTTTATGAATGTGTGCAAACGTGTGGTGCTGTGAAGGTGGTGGGGCTACAGATAGGCAAGATCATGTGATGAGAGGCAGCTGTAGCCATTCCTGTTTTGGATGGTGTGGACATGTAACAGGGTGAAAGATGAGCTCTGGACAGCCTGAGCATTCAGGCTCATTTTTAGAATGAACACAGGACATCAGAGTACACAGTGTTTCCTATACTTCTAAACACCTTTCAGTTTTGGAGGGTGTCAGATGACATATTACGCCGTATTAATTATATGCCATAGACGTTAATATTTTCTGAAAGGGTTTAGAGCAGGATAGAGTAGGGGTGAGTTGATGAATGCTATGTGAGCATGTTAACTTGTTCTGTGAATAGCTAAGCAGTATGTCTAGAAAGCTTTCAAAGGTCAAAAGCTCAAGACCACTGATGTGACAGCATGAATTGGTCCTTTCTGCTTATTCTTGAAGTGCTTGAGTGTCTAATAGAAGGTGGATTGGTTTACGGCTGTTGTTCAGGTAGATAGGATTTAGTTTAAATCTGCCAACCATCTTCAGTAACCTCAGGCATGACAGAAAATTATTCTGGGAAGCACTACAGTATTAGCTGTCAGCCTCTAATGACACAGAATACAGAAGTCTTGAACAGGAACTAATACAGTCCTTGCTAGTGTTCTCATTCCATATTACAGGAATTAAATTTTCGGTTCATAATTTATCACACAAGTGCCATGAGTGCAGTCAGTGCTGATTACTGATTATCAACTGTACAGAAAGTACATGCCGTAATATAACAGTATGACGAGAGCCACTATCATATTCTGATTAAGACTCTCCTATGCAGAACTGTGTTGATGTTTTTGTGGTTAGAGTTCAGAGTTGTCAAGGTCATCAACTTGCTTCTTCACGTCCTATTTGTTATTACATCTCACTGTATTGCTATGAAATAGTAGACCCTAAAAAGGCCTTGGAAACCACAGATATAAAGAATTAAGAGTGTACTGGGTAATTATGGTGCTCCTGTTTAATTGCTGATTGATTGAGAAGTTGGTCTTAGTGCTGATTTGTTAGAAAACAAATTACCAGAAGCTGACATCACATCAGACTTTATTTTAACCATGCATATTTATTTACCTTTTATCTTGCGAATGTGCTAAATGTCAGTATTCACAAAGCAAGGGTGTCTGTTTTGGGTTTATGGTTTGGGAAATGGCTTTACTTGCCAAAGGGTATTAGAAAAAATGACAGAGAGTAGTGTGTTATGTTAACATTTCGAGGTATGGAATGGGGGCACTCTACATTAGGAGGGGTCAGCATCCATGATGCCAATCACTTCAGCTTAAAAATGCTTTGCTTTCCGTTTTTGGTGTTTGGGTTTGTGTATAGAATCTTTCAGGGACAAACAAATAGGGGTCTGAGATGCTGAACATACCCAGTAGTTTTGTGGTAAACTAGCACTTCAGACATCTTCCTCACTAAGCCAAATATTTCATTCTCTGTGTGTTTTCTCTCTTTTACTCATACACACGTGCACAGGGCACGTGAGGCTTCTGAGCTTCTCTTGCGGCAGTCAGAATGTGTGGGCGTGTGATGCCAATGGCATGGTGCATTTCCGAGTGGGAACGCAACCTCTGAACCCCAGCATGATGCTCCCAGCCTGGATATGCATTGAACCGCCTGAACAAGTATGCAGTCCTGGTCTATATCAAATATATGAACATTTTTAGCTTGATCCTGTGATATCTTTGCAATACAACCTTTGTTAATATTTGCTTACTATGTCTGACTATAACAGTGTAGCCCTTGTCAGAGTCACTCAGGTCTGGCCATTTCTTTCACATCTAACACATTGACTACAAGAAGCAACTGTTCACTTACTATTTAATATTTAATATTGACATGCACATTATAACAAGACAATCAATATATTCACTTTATCTCTGAGTATAACTGTAACTCCAGTATGATAGTGTTTATATTGTGCAGTGCTATATTGAGTGTTTTTTATTGCTACAGTGTTATTGAGCAGTGTGTAATTATTTTGTATTTTTGTAATTATAACAGTGTGTAATTATTTTTCCTAGTATCGTTCAGCGCTAATTTGCTGAGCTGAACAACAGCAACCACATTGAAACACTTCTTCACCATTTCATAAGAGATGTTAACATCCATAACTGAATTAGTTCCCAAATCTTATTCTGATTTGATATTATGTACCCTTTGCTTGAAATGAACATTGGAACAAGTCTTTAGAAACACAGACTTTAATGAACGTTCGTTTAATGTGCTGTGTTCCCTTGAGCAGCCTGTTGGTGTGCATTTGGTGAGGGTTCAGACCAGTCCTAACGACCGCATGCTGTGGGCTCTGGACAGCCGGGGTAACGTGCATGTGCGCACAGGCATCACAGAGGAAATGCCAGTTGGGACAAATTGGGAGCACATCCCTGGTAAACTATGCCCTCTTAATATTTGTCATTTTTTGTCACTTCTAAAAAATCTTGTATTCTCTGCAACCTGATGCTCTGCACTATGATTTTGCTGTCTACACTGAAAGTTCTGAGGTTAGTTTGATTCGTTATGTCATTTTAAAGATAAAGTTTTTTTGTATAATCTTTGGTTGAAATCTAGTGATTTCTGCCTGCCTTGAAAATGCCTTCTGAATTTTGATAACATCAACATGTACCAGTGAATGGGGAAAAAAATATTAATGAATATGTTTTACCTCCTTTGTTTACCCTGCAAAACCCACCAAGAAAAAAGGTCTAGCTAGCTACAAAACGTATAACAAGACCTCTCCATGCTCTAGGACTCCAGGCTAGTCAGCTGATGGTCAGCACAAGAACTGTCTGGGTGCGCTGTCCTAACGGTGAGGTGGCGCGGCGATATGGAATTTCAGAAAAGAATCCAGCTGGAGACTACTGGAAGAAGGTGCCAGGCCTGGTCAGCTGGCTAGCAGGTAAGTGTTAACAGGTATACTCTGCTTAAAATGCTATCAGTTAATTAAAGCTTGTGGAAAGATGGTAGCATGAGCACATTTACGTAATGTTGGCTAGCTGTCATTTATTTTTAATAATGCTAGCAGTAATTACAACTGGTAGCCTGGTGGTTAGGGAGTTGCCCTTGCCAACAGAAGGTCATCGGTTTGAATCCCAGGACTGCCAGTGGCCCCACAGAAGTACCCTTGAGCAAAGTACCGTCCCCACACACTGCTCCCCTAGCGCTGTGTCACTGGCTGCCCGCTGCTTCAATTGGGTGAATGGGTTAAATGCAGAGAACAATTTTGCGCTGTTCACACTGTGTGCTGTGCCGTGCTGTGCCGTGCTGTGCTGTGGTGTGTTCACGTGTGACAAAAGGACACTTTACACTTGCACTTGACACTTACACAATGTTAGGCTTTCCTTTAATTCAGCCCTCGTTCCTAAGTACACCTGCCATTGAGTTGATGCCGCTGTGTTAGAGTGGGGAGAACATTGCGAGATGCAAAACAGGAATAGTCCAGAATGGTCATTCAGAGTTGGTTGCAAACTAGCTCCTTTTACATCGCAGCATATTTTACAGAGTGATTAAATGAATTTGCACAATGCCTCTTTCTTACAGTGACTCCTATGGATGAGCTATGGGCGGTCACCCCAGCTGGTGTTCTTACACAGCGGCTCACCAAGACCCTGCCGCACAACGTGGGCAAAAACCAAGTCAACACAGGTTCTCTCAGCGGGGAGGAGCTTGAAGAGGAGTGGGAGGTGATTTAGACACTTTGACTGAAAGAGTTCAGTGTTAGATGTTATTGTAATAACGGTTCTGTTTTGTTTACTAGTGGACACTTTACTTTTTATTTTTAACCTGTGTACAGAAGCGAAAAGGGTTCGAATGCACATAGTATACAATTGTTTATTGGAACTTTAACATAAGGACAGGCTCATCAGGGTCAGTAGTTTTACTCTCTCAGTGCACCTTGTGAGCAAAATCTTTGTTTTACTTTAATCAAACCCCTATTTATTTTTTTAATTGTATACTAGCAAGATTCATTATTTTATGATTTCCAAGATGCTGACAAGTCCCAGTGCACTTAGGGAATATTTAAATGTGAACTTATCTCTGATTAGTTTATATAGATAGTATCTGCCACAACCTGGACCCACGTTTGTGAAGTGTGTTAGAGTAAGATTGCACATCTAGGATCAGGAGAATTAAGAACCGACGATCCACAGCCTGCAGAGCAATCGGAGATGTCACCATGGTGCTCAACAATTGCATTCATTATGATGCAAGGCTCAAAAATTAATTCTAGGTGAGCACTCTTACTCTGTGAAGTTGCTAAATTTGGGTTCTAGTTTCCAATATAGGGTATTTGCAAAGCAAGGGTGTTAAAGGGATTCAGAGTAAAGGCTGACCTTTAAGAAGGTATACGAAGTGGGATTGTTTGTATAATGTATAATGTGACGTGAGTGAAATCATGTTAGTGTTTCGCACATATCTGCACTTGAGTCAGATAAAGAGCATGGTCTCTTACTTACCTCCATATTAACCAAGTCAGCGTTAGGTATTGGAGTTTGTATGGTAATATGAAATTTACAAGGAGGGCCCATCTCTTAACTCATAAAATGTAAAAAGAGAAGTTTGGTATTTGCAAGGTGCAGCATATTTGTTTTTTGTTTTTTTTAATAAATGAAAACAGTACCAATATATCAGCAGCTATTGAAGAATGCGCTTGTTCGAGCACATGAGGCCTTGTTTACGTCCCGGAGAATGCCATTCTGAATTCAGAACTGACGTTCCACAGTCTGCAGAGCAACCGGAGACGTCACCATGGTGCTCAATAAACCGCCTAGCTAAATAAGTTTACAAAAGCAAGTAAGACAAACTAACCCATCCATTGACTACAGCCTCTTCTGTGACGACAAAGTCAAAAGCGAAACAGGATCAACTCTGGAATAAAGCTGAAGCTAAAGCCCTATTCATACATGAGTAAAATTGCTGGGGTCTTTGGTTATATATAATGACCATTTTTACTAAATTTGGTGAGCCATTGGGCTGTGAGGGAGGTTTAGATGAACTTTACTGTATAAGACTAACTCTGTTCAAATTCCTGATGCTGTTGCTTAATATATGAAACCATATTTGAAACCTGTACCTTGTAGATCCACTTTAATGGTATACAGTAAGATATTGTACCCCATCTGTTTCTGACCCAAGATGCCTGTAGCTAGATATTTTTAGGTGGTCATCTACTTAAAAAATATCTAGTGAACAGTAAGCATGTGATGAATACCTGAGCAATGAAAAGTGGGTTAGAGGAGGAGTCTGAACTCTTGGTAGACCATAGCTCTGTAGAGGTTAGTGTTATTCCCAAGTGTTACTGAGTTCAGCTCATTAAGTTGTGGCTAATTATTTGCTGAATTGAAGCAGATGTGTTTAACGAGATAGATGACTAACCTTGGCAGTGCTTTGGCCCTTCAGTACCCGAGTTTTACACATTTGATGCAAAGAGTGACTGACAAATCACAAATCATTAATGACAACACATGGACTGTACACCTGGCTTTTTTTGTTATTTTTCTTGCATCTGTAAATATTACTGAGATTCACACGTTCACCCAGGGCTGATTCAGAATGGCTGTACAATAGACAATTTCAGGTAGTAATTATAGAAAACCCCAGTCATTTTAGTCCCGTGTAAATAGGACTTAAAACACGCTTACGTAGATATTCATCATTCAAAGTTGCGATCACATCCGCACATGAACGATAGAAAGGAGGAGAAGATGGTGGAAGTGGGGGATGTGTTTTTCAGCTTTTTTTCATTGTATATTCTGATCAGTAACTTAATTCGTTTTATTCAGTAGACTGATTAGTAACTGAAGTCTTATACTACGCCACACTTTTAAGCTGCTAGGTTGATAGAAGCTATCATAGCCTGTTTTCAGTGAACTGTATTTTAATGCTGGATAAGCATTTTTCATGTAACTCCATATAGAGAATGCATCTTGATAATGAATAAAGTATATTGTAGCTCATTTAATATGAGGCTAAAATAATGGTCCAATGTTTGATATTTTTGTTTTCTTTCAAGCTTTGTGACTTTGTCTGTGAAATTCCCTATTATGTTTTGGACTGCGGACACCTCAGAAATGTTCATTATGCAATTATGGCATTGTCATAATAATGTGCTAATAGTTTCTTTCATTTGCTGCTGTTCTCCTTTTTACATGTGAAACTTTGCCTTTAATTCAGGGGCTACCCTGCTCCTCTTCTACCCGACCACAATACTGTTGCTGACAGTAAAACGGTAAGCGCTTTGAGACTCACCGCAGGTTTGAGTGAAATCATTAACCATGCTTTAACCTCTCCTGTATTTATTTCATGCAGTCTATACAAACTTCCAAAATTAAAAAGTTTACAAAAAAGATGACCAAGTCTCATTATTATTATAGCACGTGGTTACAGTTAGGAATGTGTCAGAGGCCCCATGTTCTGAAAAGGTGTTTTTTCTTTTTTGTCTTTGTTGTTTCGATGTTTTGTCTGTTTTTTGTTTTAGTTTGTCTTTTTTTGGGGGGGGTGCTTATTTTTGTTCTGGAAAGTGGTGTTTTGGTTTTTGTTTGCTTTTTTGTTTGTTTGGAATTTACTGAATATTCCTGGATGTGCACTGCAGGTGACCTTTGCGGCCTCCTTCAGCAATGAAAAATCTGCTCTTTTTGCAAAAATAAACTTTTAATTATTTCACAAGGACTCTCACACAAATTTATAGCACAATATATTCATATATCTATACACGTCATTGTACAAACGAATTATTCACATATGTACAGTGCTGCTCCTGCTGCTGTGCTCTACCAGCCCCACTGCTGCAGTCTGAACTCCGGGGGTCTGAGGACACGCGGCAGCGACTCCAGCAGTTCGGCGCGTGCTGACAGCAGCGTGCGCGTGCACAGCACGAGCAGCGAGGGTGGCGTGCGCCCGGATAACCAGCGGTACGCGCGCTCTCCGAGCAGGGGAGTCCAGCGCGCAGCATCCTCGAGCAGCTGCAGTCTCCTGCGGAAGCGCAGCGAGGGCATGAAGAGCAGGAGGTACCCGAGGCAGGCGCGTCGTGCCCCGGACCCGCAGCGCTCCGTCTGCTCCAGCAGACAGTCCAGCGGCGTGTCTCCCGCGCCGTCCGTCACATACGGGCACGCGCCGTTAACCAGCAATATCAGCAGGCACTCTGCGCGCCCCAGCTCGCACGCGACGTGCAGCGCGGTCTTGCGCCCGCTGTGCGCGCACCCGCGGCCGTCCAGGAAGGCGCGCCGCTCCTCCTCGGTCAGCTCCGCCGCTGCCTCCAACATCATCCCGAGGATGGCATCGCGCTCGTGGCGCACGGAGAGCGCGAGGTGCGGCGCGGCGCCGTCCGTGCAGGCGCAGCATTGGAAGCTCGTGCTCAGCGCCTCAAGCGCGCGCGACGGATAGGAGCGCAGGAGGTGGCGCGCGTAAGCCTGGTGGTCGTGCACTAGCGCGTAGAGCAGCGCCTCGGAGGGCGAGAAGGCGCGTGCGCGCCCGTCCTCTTCCCAGTGCAGGGCCTCGGTGGCGCGCATCTCCTCCAGCAACCAGACCGGCCGCAGGTCGCGCACGGCGCGGTAGAAGGCGAAGGAGCTCCGCTGGCACTGAGACTCGGATTTATAGTCCTCCCGGGCGCTCCACGCCACTTCCAGCGGCATCACTGTGTCTGTCAGCCTCTCCAAAAACACCTCACTGAGATACAGAGATCTTTCCAGTTCAGTTCTCTCGGGTGGCTCTTATTTTGTCTTTCTTTCTTAGTCTTTCACACACACAGTTTTTTTTAACTTTCAGTGTGACACTAAAAACATCTGCAGTCTCTCCCTCCACTGACTGCAGCTCCTTCACACTCTCCTCTGGTTCTGTCTGTTATTTCTGTCGTGGCTCTGGCGCGCTCTGTGAACACCCCCCGTAACCAGAGTCCCTCCAAACCCCCTCCTGCCGGCCGGCGCGCGGCTCTTATACTCCCCCCAGCCTCCCCCTTCACCTGCCCCTGCAGGCACGGTGACGTCGCACGGGGGTACACCGCCCTGTTCTTTTCCGGTTTAGCTGAGAGCAGCAGAGACTGCCGCATAGAGAGCATTCACCACATACCTACTAAAATAATACAGTGTGATCAGACTGAAGGGGCTTCTCACCTTACTGCTGTCCCCTTCTCCAGCCACTCATCAGCTGATTTTTAATACACTGATCACAATTTCCTTTTGGCCATAAATGGCAAATCTTCTGCTTGAATATATGAAACGCACGTGTGTGTGTGTGTGGTCAAATATATATGAAATTTACTTTCATATAAAAATGTACTAAACTACTTTTCTGGGTGCAGGCACTGCCACTGGAATACGCTTTCTGTACTTTTAGTAAAGGTACGATGTATTTATATGACAGTTCTTTGTTTTAAGTCTTTTAAGCTTTCTAGTCCTGTTGTGGTTCCAGGACTGAATGTATTATTACCATTAAAACTCATTTGTATCAAGTGGATCTTAAGAACCGTGTTGTACATTTGGAAGTACATTTATATTGTGCGGTTTTAGCCTATATTATGGTACATACATATATGACATACATATTTCAAGCACATATTTAATCCTTTAGTTGTCCTTTATCACGTAGCCTGTGTAAAGCATTGCATAAATGTAAAGGCAGCGCCTCTATGTGAAGTTGACCTTCCTACAGACTTTAAGCAAAGGCTCCCAATAATAGTCATCCTTTTATTCTTGCTAAAATGACTTTTCTAATAGAGTGTACTTATTTTTACAATATGTCCTCTGGCACATTTATATACTAGCAAGCACCAGCTGAAACTTAAAAGTGGGCTAAAACTAGAATAAACAGGACTGTTTTGGAGTGTCGTTTGTGCTGACGTAAGAAACAAAAGGCTAACTGCGTCACCTAGTGGATGATCACTGAATAACTGCCTGGCCCAAGTGACTCGAGCTGATGAAATTGTTTTCCAAAAATATATTCAATTAACGCATATTAATTAAGATTGATAAGAATGTCAACACGTATACATGTCTCTTAAAGCACAAAAGTACAAAAATATGTACATATACGGTGTACATATGTACTTCATCCATATACAATATAGAGGAAAAATCACAAAAAACGGTCAGTCTACCTTGAGCATGGTCTCGAGCCCACGACCTCTAAAGGCACGTACCTGTCCACTAACTGCTGGGCTACCAACACCACCAGTAATAACAAGTAATAGTTAGATATCCAAATTATTTTTAAGCTTGTCTTGTTTAAACCTATAGTCCACTGTTTACTATGGGGTTTATCCTTCTAACTCCAAGCAGAAAAAAGGTCTTTTCCCCTTGTATTTCTCCATGTACTCTTCCAGACATAGGTGGTAAACTGAAAGTGTGGTCTGAACATTCTGTAATCCCAGTCTATACAACTAAAACGATGCTCTTCGCCCAACCTGTTGAAACTGGGCAAGCTAGATTTTCAACATATTTTACTGTTACTGTATAGAATTTGATACACACCTTCCACCCAGTGTGACCCTCTGACTTACACTTCTATTGTATTATTCTGCATCATTTTAACACTGCGGTTGCCCTTTGCATTATGTAAAAGTTTCATGATGAACAGACCAATAGAAATGGTCCAAAAAGATAAAATAAAAAGTATTTATGTTAGAAGTACAAAATGTTTTTGCCTTCTTCTGTAAAGCTTTGATATACTTTTTTGGACAGCAATGATAGTTAGAATCCTTTAAATTTTGTTTTTAGGAAAATTCTTAATTTGCATATTTTGTATTTACTTCTAACCTCGCCATTCTGTAGTATTTTTATTGGTCCATTCATCATGAATGATTCACACATTGTAAAGGACAGCTGCTGTGTTCAAATGACGTAGAAACAGATGTACATACATAGTTTTATATGGATAGCAACAATATGAGCAATACATTTATAAGGTTTAAAAAATATAGAATTATATGTGCTAAATCCATGCAAGTACTGTTCCTGTTCCTTTTTGCTCTTCTGGAGAGAAAAGTTCATTACATTCCAATTAGGAGAAGAGACATCCAAGTAAATATAATGTAAATATAATGTAATTTTATGCCTTTTACTACACAGACCATATACATGTCATACACAGACCAGCCACTTCATTACCTACTCTCTATCTACACTCATTGTTCATTTATCAGTTCCACTTACTGTATAAATGCACTTTGTAGTTTACCATTACAAACTGTAGTCTTGATGAAGGGAGTAAAAGGGGATAACAAACGATGCAGAGGAACATATGGACTACAGTCTGTAAATGTAAACTACAAAGTGCAGACCATATTGATTTTTCATCAAGATGGCAAAAGGAAAGGATCTAAACAACTTTAAAAGAGAGTTCATTACTGGGGCACGGATAGCAGGATGGCTTCAGTCACAAAAACAGTTCAGCTGGCTAGTGTTTTAAAGGAACAGTGACTAAAGTGACATCTGCATTTAGGATTATGGAAAAGACATCTGTAAACAGGGTTGGAAACTGTGGTGAAAGACTGATGTCCGTGCTTTAGCACTACATGTCAAAACAGAAGAGCAGCTGTATCAGGTGACCGATATTTCAATGTAAGACAAATTATAGTAGAGCTCTAGTGGATAAACAATTGATGGTGTAAAAACTACAGACACATGTCATCCCTCACCCTTTTCTCCACATGTGGACAAGTGCATGTGTGGCATGCACCAAAAGAATCGTATAACCTGAATACTTGGGTGGCATTTTGCTGGCATGTTTTGAGACTACTTGTTCGGGGGAAGGGTTTGTGCAAATCAGTACACAGTTATTCTTACTAATTATCTTTATCTTGTGATGAAAAGTTACTATCCTGATGGGAGTGGTTTTAATTTGATTTAAATCTTAAAATATACAGTCAAACCTTAGCCCAACTGAACACCTGTTAGAGATTTTAGGCTGAAGTTTTAGACAGTACTCTCAACCACTGTCATCAAAGTACCAATTGAGGTCATATCTTTTACAAGAATGGAGTTCCATCCCTTCAGGACAGTTCTAGAGACTTGTAGAATGTGTGCTAAGGCACAGTGATCTGAGAGATTGTGGTGACCCGACAGCTGACTGAGTCACTTTGTTAGTTTTATCTCTGATTTCTCACCATCTGTATACAGAATCTTGCCTTTAAAGCGTTAATCAGACACAAGCCTTCTTCTGTTAGACAAAATGCAGTTTAACACTGCATTTAATCTAATTAGAGCTTTCTAGGAGACAGCAAAGTTTTCTGGATGAAATTTAATGTAACATCGATATCAGCTATGTGGCAAAAGCCAGTGTGTGCCATTTACTAGAACACTTTTACTAGAATCTGGAAGGTGAGGGAAAGAGCAAAGGATTAAAACTAGGCTGGGTTACATAGAGCAGGCTATGACTGGGAAAAAATGTAGATAGCAACAACAGAGTTAGTCAGTCATCACTTCTCTAGTCTGTATGTAGCCGGCACAGCCAGACATTCAGGGTTTAGTGGGATTACTGTTAGTCTTTTTAAAACATTTCAAAGACTTATTACAACACTATGACTTAAAGAGCCTTACGTCAGGTTACATCTCATCAGAAAGAGAAAGAAAACTGTTGTGTTTGCTTACTTCCTCAAAATCTGCATATATAATAAAAATAAAAATGAAATAAAAATTATGCATTGTTGTGTTGAGTCAATATCTTCAGGCATAAAAAGAACATTCTTCAAGTTTAAAGAACCTCCCCATAATGTAAGAGTTTATGGAAGAACCCTCAAACAGGTAAAAGACCTTTACTTTATGGGAAAGCACTCACACATCTCATTTACAAAAACTGCTGTTTAGGGAACTAAAATGGTTCTTCTATGGCATCACTTAAAGAACCCAAGACACCTTTTTTAAGAGTGTAATAAAATGTCACCATTTGAGATCTGCTGTCTAACGAATGTTTAAAATCAATAAACCATGAAAGGTCATGACCAACATAATTGAGTGTTCTAAAACACCAAAATGACAATAATAAACTGACAATAATAAAATGTACCAATTTTTAAAGAATGATTTCTTATTAATAATAATCAGAACGAACAATTTATCTGTCAGAAAATGTAGTTTGATAATATAAGGCAATTGTTGCCAAACAATGTAACAGTTGATGACTATCCCATACACACCATATAGTGGTATTTAATAGTTTGGTGAATATAGAATTCAGATTACATGTGTGATGATGATTATTATTAGTAGTAGTAGTAGTATTAGTATTAGTATTATTATTGTTGATTATAAATCAGTGATTTTACAATGGCTTCAAATGAGACTAGGCCAAACTGTAGAACAGGTTTTATAACACAGCCATTTTATGGGAAGGTCAGAATTTTATAGTGACTGATTGTCATGACAGGTTTCTACACAAAGTTTTTCAAAATGTTGTTGTACATTACAGTGGACAGATGGTTCTGATGGGTATTGTTTGACTATTTCTTCAGTACTCAACAAAAAACGTACCATTGCAAACATACCTCATCAGTAGTTGAAAGGATATTGACACGCAGTGAGGGAACGCACAGTCGCAGAAGATGAACGTAAGAGATGTTATATTATTGAAGGGATGTAAGGGTTCTAGCAGAGAGAAAGTCCACAGTACAAAGAATGGTCGAACGAAACAGGCAGGGTCAGTACACAGAAAGGCAGTTAGACAAATTGGCGTCAGTAAACAGAGAATGACGGAAGGCAGAGTTCGTAGTCAAACAATCAGCAAAGTTCGTACCAGGAAGTCAAAGTTCATACTGTTGTGAATTTTTCTTAGAGACCAGGAGACGTTTTGGGATATCTTTCAAGCAGAAGTTATTCTTT
This sequence comes from Brycinus macrolepidotus, assembly GCA_037974445.1. Taxonomy (NCBI): domain Eukaryota; kingdom Metazoa; phylum Chordata; class Actinopteri; order Characiformes; family Alestidae; genus Brycinus; species Brycinus macrolepidotus. The sequence goes on along the minus strand of JBBPCZ010000001.1, from coordinate 40,823,708 downwards.
ATTCAGATACT
>JBBPCZ010000001.1:40796861-40821855 GCA_037974445.1 Brycinus macrolepidotus | reverse complement strand
CCCCCCCCCCCCCCCCCCCCCCCCCCCCCCCCCCCCCCCCCCCCCCCCCCCCCCCCCCCCCCCCCCCCCCTCACCCACCGGCACGGCTAAAACTCCATAGAACACGAGGTGTGTTGGGAGGTGTGTGCGAGGGGTATGGCTGGGATTCCGGGGACCGCGATCGATTGCCTGTTTGAGATGGTGTGATGGGGGCATGGCAGTGGTGGTGGCTGGATGCACGACAGATTTATTTAACATACAGCATTTACAGGACTTGCGAACTTTAAATGCGCAGACAACGGAAAAATAGATAAAAATGTGCAAATAAAAAAGACTGTTATATTCATTAGTATGGAAATCATGCACACAGGGCAAGGCAAGCTCCATAAGGAAATGGTTTGCAGGGTTTGGTGTGGATGACCTTGGCCGATCTGTATCTCATCCCTATCCAACACCTTTTCGATTAATTGGAACGCTGGTCACAAGCCACTCCTATCCACCTCTAGACTACAGCCATGTTCTAAAACCTATTGGAAGAGTGAAGTCTGTTCCTGCATATCAATGCCAATGGTTTACTACTGAGAAATTCAACAATTATACATAGACGTAATGGCTGTAAGTTTACACATACTTTTGGCCTTTGAAAACAGCTGCTTTGAGGAGAAGTTTGAATGCTACACTGGAATTCAAAAGGGTTCTTTGGAGACACGCCACAGAAGATTTTCTTAAATCTATTTTCTCTTTTCTTAAATGAAATGTTCAAGTATAAAGAGCCAACACATAAAGGAAAGATTGTATTCCAATTAGATTTTTTTTAGATTTATCCTAGAATCAAGCTAAGAACCATTTAACTTTTGTTCTTCAGAGGGTTCAGCAGCAAGACCAGACATTGCAAACATATAAAAGACATATTAGTTTTACACATTTTACCCATAGTGTGATTTACATTATGTAAATCGTCTTTGATTACTTTCAGTTGTTGACATCAAAGAACATACATCTGGGAGAGGCCTATGATGAGGTCAGCAGGAGACAGACAGAAAGATGGTGCTAAATAAATAATATGACCATCAAGCTGTGGTCATGACTTCCAGATTTGTTAGGAGATGATGTCTAGAGGTGGATTCAGGGGGAGGGATTCTTTGTGAAGTTGTCTGAAGAGGCCATGGGGTGAGGTAGAAAAGCTGGACAAGCTGACTGGCAGGTTCAGCCTCGGAGTACAAAACACGAAGAACGCCAGGACATTCCTCAGCAGCACACGTAGGATCTCATCTTGACTGTCTTTCAAAATGAATGTGGCTGAGGCCTCTAAGTGAGTGGAGGACAAAGCTCAACACAACACTCACTTCTCAGAACCACACTGGAGGGCTCCTGATTTGAATGATTGGATGGACAACATGCCCAATTGCAACAACTCTGAAGAACCAACCAGAGGTACGTTATATGAACAAAACTACTGGGACGTCTGACTATTACACCAACACTGACTAATGACATTAAATAGATAGACTTCAATATGGAGTTGGTATGAGTATATGTGGGCCTGTCAAGTTCTTCCACACCAAACTCATCCAACCATGTCTTTATGGACCTTGATTTGGGCACTGGGGCACAGGAATAGAAAAGGTTTTTCCCAAAATGTCCAAAATGTCTTGGTATGCTGAAGCATTAAGACTGCCCTTTACTAGAAATAAGAGACCACCTGAATTCAGTAATTAAGGTGTGTCCCAATATTTTGTCCATATAGTGCACGTTGCCTCCATACTGAACGCACACGTCTACTTTGACCAAATGAAAACCATTTCTCATAGTAAATGGTAAAAATGTTCATAGTATGTATATATGTCATACAATTGGGTGTGTTTTGGAGGGAGACCAATATTCCTCCCCATCTCCAGTGCTCCTAACTGCTTTGTTATTTTATCTTGATAATCAGTAAGTGGTTGGTACTGTATAATTCCTAGTGGAATTACTGTGTGCATGTAGTCATCGCCTTTATTTGTTCTTCTTCATGTGGAAGTTTTTCATGTTCCTTCACCCCATTCATGGTGGAGTGTGTACGGGCCTGGCTCAACTACAGTGTGAGTGTGTGTGAAAGTGGACAGAAGTTCCCTCTGCATCTCATCTGCACTTCCACAGAGTTGAGTTTTGGGGCGAGCCGTTGTTTTCTCCGGGTTTGACCTGTGTGCCCAGACGGACCGGCTGATAGAGGGACGGAGGGTGGTTGTGGCTCGATTCTGTCTGGAAATGTTCGAACTTGTTCTTTGGATGAGATGAACGACTAATATTAGCCACTGCTATTCGGTCAGCTAGCAGTCTGTCGGGGCAGCTCGAGTGTGTGTGTAGTGTGTGTGTGTGTGTATGTGAGTGTGTAGTGTTACGGAGGGCTAACAGTTAGCTGGCTAGCTAATCCGTGTACTTTTCTCAGTCCGGGGGACCTGCTCGGGCTTGGCGTGCTCCGGGCGGAGACCAGGCTTCCAGACCAACCGCATCCCCCAGCCTTTACACAGAGCCCCCAGCTTTTTCATGCCTGCTTTAGGGAAACTTGTGCACTCGTGATTTGATATTTACTCTGACTTTTTCCGTGGAGGCCCCAAATAGCCGCAAATTAGCCATCGGAGCATCCGTGGTCGGCTGTTAGCAGCTAGCAGGGCTGCGTGTCTCTGCCGTCCAACTTCCCGGAGCTCTTCTCCGAGATGCCCGCGATGTTAGAAAAGGGCACCGCCGAGATATCCGGCAAGAGGAGAGGCAGAAACTCGGTGAACCCGGCCAAAAGTTTCACTTCAAACGGGAACAGTAACAATTCGTGGGAGGAAGGAAGTTCGGGCTCCTCAAGTGACGACGAGCATGGTAAGTCGTGGTGGTAGCCTCGGTCCTTCTCCATAAGTTGAACACAGTTTTGCTCTCCTTAAAATGTGTGACTGATTATGTGTTTTACTCGTTCAAAGGTGCAGGTGGGATGCGAGTGGGTCCGCAGTACCAGGCAGTTGTACCGGATTATGACCCTGGTGTGTGAAAATTCAGTGTTCTGAGCTCTAATGAGAGAACAGGTTAAAGGGTGTAGTAGCCTCAAACACAGCCCGTTGTTTAAGTACTTTCCCCTGTTTAGATCGGCGTCAGAAACACAGTTTGTTCATTCCCTTCGTTTAATGAGCCCTGAGGTTGACCTAACCCACTCTAAACTTCTATTTGTGCCACTATCTGGGTGAAATAGTGATCAAAACAAAAAAGAGAAGTTTTCCTCCAGTAAATTGTGGTCGTATTTTGACCTGCCTGGTTTGGACGGTTGAATCTGGATTTTATCTTTTCTTTTTAGGAGCTGATTTTGTGAATGGGGGGTGTGAGAATAGTCTCAGCAGTGGACTGCAACATAACTAACTTTTCTTGCTTTTTTGTGGACAATAGTGTACCCCTAAATGAACATATGCTAATCACTTATTTGTTATTTAGCGAGGAGTTAATTTAAATAGACCGAAACCTATTTAATCTGTTAATAACCCACCACTAGAAAGCCCAGAGAGTTTAACCTGGCACCATAGGGATGCAGGGTGTAATGCACTTGTCCTTCCTCTGGCTGCTGCTGTGCCCTTGATCAGGGCACAACTCGCCTCCCATACTCCAGCACAGTGGCCTTGAAAACAAGCGCTAGACTGAGGCACAGGGACCTTAGCCTGCATAACATACAGAGGATCATTTCTGATTTTGATCTTTCAAGAAATTCTTGTACCTCTTTACTTCTCAGAAGTAGCAAAGGCAAGCCAAGAGAGGGAGAACCTGGGAATGCTGGTGTGGATTCCTAGCCAGAACTTGGCAGAGGCAAAATGTGAGTTATTTATGGGGACATTTACATTGAATGTTAATTCTAATTTACTACCAGTAGTCTTCTAGGCTGTACCTGTACCCCCCTTTAGTAGATGTGAACATCTTTGTATTTGAACTGCATATTATAAAGAATTGTGAAGCAGCAACCAAAACTAGTATTAGTTTTAAGTACGCACTAACGATTTTAAACAGTTACCTGTTTCATTTAGATTTGGGACTGGCATTTTGGTTGTTTTAATGATTGTTTCTGCTTCTTTCGTTTTTCCTTCAGTGGATGAGTATATTGCAATAGCCAAAGAGAAACACGGGTACAATATGGAGCAGGTAAAATTAATGAGCCTTTTCTACAGTAATCTACACTATTGGGCAGTTCATGTTAGAATTAATTCTCGTCCTAGGTCTTAATGTTATGCTTTGCTTCAGATTTTGTTGCCTCATGAATATTTTATACACTCAACAGGCACCTTTAATTGAAACACCTACATGCAGGTGCTCAAATACTGTAGCCCATGTGCTGAAGCACTGCTTGTTAGCTGTCCTTCAGTCCTTCACAAGGGGTGAATTTCTGACCACAGAGCCACTCAGTAACTGTATTCCCTGGTGGTGGACCAGGCAGTGACAGTGATGTGTATAAAATCCTCGTAACACTACTGCGCCTGATGCACTTGTATCATCCCCACACACTATATCATGTACCATTATGGTGCCACTGCAGTGCTGATAATGGTCTACCACCTAAATATGGTAGTCAGCACTGGCCCTGTGATCAGAAACTGACCACTGAGGAATCTGTACACTTATATTGTGAACTATAAGGTAGGCCTCAGAGTGGCCAGAGTGAGTGGAAGTATGTGAAAGAGGGAATGTATGTATGAATGCCTGTTTTTGTCTTGCCATGTAATCATGATTTCATTGCAAAGTATAGCTGTAGTTCAGTATACTATGTTATTCTTTCTCTTCAACAGGCATTGGGCATGCTCTTTTGGCACAAGCACAACATAGAAAAGTCTTTGGCAGACCTGCCCAACTTCACCCCTTTCCCAGATGAGTGGACAGTGGAGGACAAAGTGCTGTTTGAACAGGGTTTCAGCTTTCACGGCAAGACTTTCCACCGCATACAACAGATGGTAAGCCACCAGAGACTATTATAGCAGTACACAATTTAGGGGAAAAATTTCCTTACATGTATGTTCAGCCAGAATTCCAAGTGGATGTCCAGCCAGGATTCCAAGTCACTGACATGCTGAAAATGACCACAGACCTGACGTCAAATCAATATTTTGCGTAAAGATGCTATCATGAATAAAAGAAGAAGCCAGTTGGTATTATGCAAAAAGTCACACCAACTACCAGTCTTTCAGTCATTGAAAACAAAGTTAGCAACTTTGTAGTGAATAATGACGTCTTGTTTGGCTTGTTTATTTTTGACCAGCTTCCAGACAAGTCTATTGCAAGCCTGGTTCGATTCTATTACTCATGGAAGAAAACACGGAGTAAAACCAGTGTCATGGACCGGCATGCACGCAAACAGAAACGAGATCGTGAGGAGAGGTCAGCCATTTGTAGCCATTCACGTAAACTAAGATACAGTTGTATGCAAAAGTTTGGACCCCCTAGTTGATTTACTAAGTGTAAATATGTGTACCTCGTCTACAGGAAACACACTTGGGCACTTTAGACATTTTAGTGCACAGTTATTGTTTGTTTGCTTAATTTAATAAATTGGAAAACATAGTCTGCGAAGCACATTTTACAAGTTATTTTACAAGTTATTTAATATTTTTTTCCCCAGTGTGTTAGATTCACCAAATAGACATTGTGTACCAAATTTGCATAAAGGCCATATTTAAGTACCTAATGGAGGATTGCCTTCACTTAGAAGATCAACAAAACATAATTTGAATAGAGTTGTCCAGACTTTTGCATACGACTGTATATCCAAACAAGATACGTATAATTGAAGTATGTGTTATGTTTATTTCATATTTTGGTTAATAGTTAAAATTCAAATAATTAAAAAAACTTTTTGAGGCTAGAATCACTTTCAAGTTTCAGTCTTTGTAGGGCTTTGTATTTTCATTAAATAAATGTACTTTGAAAACATTTATTAAAGATCATTTTAAATGTTCATTTCTAGTGATGAAGAGGCTGAGGAGACCAACTGCATCTCTCCAGCTGATGCAGAACCTGAGCTGAACAAGGAGGAGAAAAAAGAGGTAACTTGTTGTTGAGTTTGCATATTTTTAATCTGTGATTTCATAGTTCTGTTTATAATTTAGAAGTTTGCTTGTCTGTTGGAGTTATAAACACTAAGGAAAAAAGTAGTGTGACTGTAGAGTTAATTAGGCTTTTTTTAATATAATGTTTTGGGTTATGTATTTGGTAAAAGGGACTGGAAAAAACTAAAACCAGTAGTTTGAGTGTACTTTTTGTTTTCCATGTCTTTTTTTTTTTTGGGAGTTGAATTTAGCACTCTGTACACACTTCTGTCATTCTTTTAACTTTGATCCAACATGTGATTCTTTAGACGGCTCTGTATTTTCCTTTATTAAGTGTCAGCAGTATTTTTTTCTTCTGGAAATAGGATATTAAACCTGCAGTTCCCATTAAGGTGTCAGAACCAGTTTAAATGATTCTATGGCCTAGCTGCCATGCCTGTTTATGTATGAATTTGATATTTTTTCTTCAAATAAGCATCAGTTATTAATTTTGGATATTTCACAACTGTTATCCATGTGGCCCATGAAGCCTCTTTGTAGTGGTGGCTTTTTACATGAGCACCCAAGACCCAGTTTTCAAGTAGCTTCCAACCTTTTTCTTTAGATAATGGGCAAAACCACAGCTGGATGTTTTTTAAAGCCAAGGTGTGTACAAATTGGCAACTTATAGATATTGTTCTGAACCCCTTTCAGCCAGCAGGTGTTGCAGACAAGCCGGCGCACGTGAAGAAGGAGGCGCAGGGTCTGATTGGGCGGAACCTCCACAGGGCAAAGAGGAAACCACCCAAAGGCATGCATCTAAACCAGAGTGATGTGACAGCCATGTCTAGCAGTGGCTCGGCTGCAACCAGCATTCTGAGGCAGCTGGACATGGAGCTTATTGCCATTAAACGTCAGGTAAGAAGGAGCATCATTTTGGTTAGGGATTAGCCGTATGGTTTTGACCTCCTAATGATTGTTTTACATTTTAATTTTAATACACAGTTCATTGTAGCTGGACAATGCACCAAGTGATGAAATTTGAAATTCTTTTGCAGATCCAGAGCATTAAACAAAGCAACAGTGCCCTGAGAGAGGCACTGGATACAGGGGTGGAAGAATTCAGGCCTTCTGAGGTAATCATGTCTTCCAGTTTTAATATTTGTTGTACTAAAGATTTGTCAAGTCTAAAAAAAGATTGTTTTTTGGCTCCTCTAATCTAAAACGGTAATAAACATTGTAAAAAAGAAACTAAAGCATATGCTAATTCAGTGTCATTTGTTTTGTTCAGCCTTTTCTGTAAAGCATATTTTCTGTTTTTTTCCCCTCTGTGTACTGAGTACATGCTCTGCTTTTGTAGGGGAATCAGAAGTTCAATACCCGTTGGACTACAGAGGAGCAGCTTCTTGCAGTACAAGGTAATTTTTAAACTGAGTATTATAGTAAATCTAGCAAATTTATCCAAAGAACATTATCTAAATTACTTAAAGGAAACCAAAGGAATTTGTAATCTAGGAGATTATACAGTTTCAAAAACAAAAAACAATTTACTCAAATTCTTCTGGAATCCTGCTATTGAAAGACAAGTCAGTGCATGTTAGTATGATGCCTATTGTATTATGCCAGTTTTTTTTCAGTGCCAGTTATGATATTGTTTATAGCAATTATATATGAAATATTCCTTATCTTGCTTGTATTTTCTTAGCTATAAGGAAATATGGGAGAGATTTCCAAGCCATATCAGATGTCATTGGCAATAAGTCTGTGGTCCAGGTGAAAAACTTCTTTGTGAACTACCGGCGACGTTTCAACTTGGATGAGGTACTTCAGGAATGGGAAGCTGAGCACGGCGTGGAAGGCTTGAAAAGCTCTGAGGAGGAGAAGATGGAGGTGTCATCTGAAGAGGGCACCACCACTCCTGTACCACCAGAGGACCAGAAAGAGGTCAGAAAATCTTGCATCGAAGGCTCCAGATTGGGATTTAGGGATTACACCATTACTTATGTGTTCTATGTAGGAGTCAGAAAGAACTGTCGTACATTGATGTGTGGCAGTTGTATTGATGCAACCTATAATTTACTGCCTGCTCATGTTATGGCACGCTCATTGTAATCACCAGATTTAAATCCTGAGAAAACACAGTTCTTGTAATTATTTGAAATCTTTATAAAAGAAAATATAGATTTATAGTGTTACTGAAAGGGAATTTATATAGTTTGTACAGTAATAGAAATTAAAGTTTTTAAAAAAATTTTAAAGTTTAACATTAGTAAATAGGCCATTAGTAAATAGGCTGTCTGAATGTGTGTCTCCTGCCATCTGTGTATCCTTGTTTCATGCACCACCTGCCTTCAGAAAGTAGGACGTTCACATTTGTGCCTAAGTCAATGAAGTTGAATGAGGCAGATTAACCAATGGCAAGAAAGCTAACATGATATGAACAGTATTGTAACAGTAATTAACCTTGATTCGTGTCTGAAACTATGCCGTGTTGGGTCCTTGAATTTGAGGAAGTTGTTGTCTGTGCATACATTTGTCTTTTAGTGTGTATCTGTAATTATTTAAAAATATAAAAAAAATTTTGCCCCCTAGTGTTTCATTCACAAACTTCCAGATTTCCAGTAGGTGACATTAGGGGAAGAAACAGTTATTTGACTAACAGTTTGTTCTTTTGTTCAGGAACCTACGCCTACAGAAACACAAACCCCCTCAGCCTCTTGAGTTCCTGCACAATGGCCAAATGACCGCTCCTGACCCGAATGCAATCCAGTTGTTGTTACCGCCGTGCTGAGGAGACACCAGGGTTTCTACAGCCCCAGCGTAGCTGCTTCATACCAACCATTCCCCTTCCTCTGTCCTTGTCCCTGCTCCCTCAACCCGGCTGAGCCCAAGGACTCTGGCATGTCCAACCAAATGGAAACGCAAGTCTCCGAAGGCCTGACTAAGGAAGAAGGATCGTCTTTACTTTGACTGGTCTTCACGAGCACATATAGCCTGTGGTGCTCTAAGCCTGATGTGTTTATTTACCTATCAGAAATTCAGGATGATGGATTTTATGATCTTGTCAAAAAAAGGGGCCTGACTTCCATCCCAGCTTCACTGAACTTTGTTTTGTGGTCCTGAATGGCCTGCGTGAAAAGGTGCTTATTGAAGTTGCCTGATTATTCTCACTTGTTTTAAATCCCCACAAGTGGACTTTCACTGACCAGTCTCCCTCATACTCCAGTCCTCTCACTAGTTACTTTAGTGTATCAAAAACGTACAGCTTTTTGTTCATCACTTCCTAAATCCGATCAGATTTAGTATGTTTTGTGATTGTAAGTGACTTCTGTCAGCAGTTCTGTCATGAATTAAGCTATTAATCTATTTATTTGCTTAAATAGTTTTAGGATAATCTTTCCTATAATGAGTCTGTACTGAAGAGTTTGCAACACTGGTGACCGGACCTGTTTTCTCACTTAAAAAGTTGGATGAACAGTCACTTGAGTTTTTGGTGGAGTATTCAGCATTTCCACATTGTGCCGCTAAACATCCACAATTTCAAGATTATTGGCAGGGCTGGCAGAGCTACAGAAATGGAATCAGTGCTCTTATTTCACAAAGTGAAGTGTGTATCAAATGCAGTCAAATGTTTTTGTCCAGTGAACCCAACAACCGCAGACGTGACAAGGAAGGATTAACTGCCTTCTTCCTTCCCTTTTACAGGAATGAATCGTGTAAATGAAAACTGAAGCAGGTGTCAGAACTGTCTATTTTAGATGTTTAAATCATAGTGAGATACATTTTAAACTGACTTTTTAAAATTGTGCCCGTTGATGAATATGGTGGTGTATCTCTGTTAAGAAGATTTTAAAGAAATTGGTTAAGTAATACATTAATGGAATACTCCAGTGTTTTTCAACTTCATCTCTTATAGAAGAACTTTAATAGTTGACTTAAAACACTTACAGTGCAAGCCAATGAACAGTAACCTCAGCTCCATCCCATTGATGTCTATAATAAGCGTTCCTTAAGTCCTTTTTTTTTATTTTATTTATTTTTTTAAAAACACCGCAGGAACGCATATCCATATTGTCTATGGTAACCCGTTGTGTGTTACAGATGCAGCAGGTTGAAAAACGCTGGACATGTTCCTTGAAGAAAATGGTAATTAATGGGCCATTGACTAAGATGTTTTTTCTCCATAAAGAGTTATATATAATTATGTATGTCTGTCCAAGAAAATTTCTTAAGTCTGTCGACTACGGCCATATGGATTTTTTTTTTTGGGGTTGGGTTTAATTTTTTTTTTTTTTTTCATCTTTAGGGTGTATGTTTTTCATTTGAGTTTTTAATGATGGTGTACTAAGCTCTAGCATGCAAGGGCAATAATTTGATGAAAGTCTAGGCCCAGTTTTGAAGCCATAGACTCCAATAAAAAGAGGAGGGCAATCGTGGATGCCAGTTGTTTTCATATTTTCCTAAAGCCACTGCCGACATCATCTCCTTTCACATCTTTCGTTTTAACTTCTTCCACACCCCCCCCCCCCCCCCGGGTAAATCATTACAAATACATAACTTTTTCTATGCGTGTGTTCAATTGCCATTATACATTTTGCCCATATATAATCAGTTTGTCACATTAGACACATAATAAACAAATGAACCAATACTTCGTCTATGAGATGCTTTTTCAAAAGGGAATTCTGATCTGGGTAATACATGGTGTAATTAGCAAGTAACACAGACGTGCCGATATACAGTAAGAAGGTTTACTATAATATTCCTTATACATTATCATACACTTTGAAATGACTGCATTTTAGTCTAACAAGTAGTTTATTCCGAGGAGCTGTTTAGACTGTGCTTCTGAATTTCGATCCTATGCTTAATATGATTTGCATCTGTACTGTTTTTGTTGGTTTTAGTGCTATTGTTCTGAGCACAGCTCGCAGTGCCACACTACTCTTATACAGGTTAGGGGAGTAAAGGTCTACCATCTGCTCTCTCCACCCAAAAATATAAAATAAAACTAAGGGAAAGACTAACCTGCGATTAAGATTGAGGTGCCAGTTATTCAAAAGCCAAAATGTTTAACCAACACATTATTTCTGTAAAACAGTGACGTGCATTACACATGGTCTTTTAATATAATATAATACCTCTGATTGTGATTATCGTGATGTTAATTGCTGTTTGTAAGTTTTTAGAGGAAGCCTTTTCTGTCTTTTAAGTGTGTCCAGGGTCATCTTTGGACCAGGAAAAGTGCAACAAAAATGTACTTACATGTGGCCTGAGGCAATTCTGCTTAGCATGTGAAGCTATGAAAATGTCTTATTATTATTATTGACATTTTAATGCAAAATGTACAATCAGTTGTTTTACAGTAGGAACCAAACTCCATCTCATTATTTTCGTTGTAGCAGCTAGCCACCCATCTGTAGGACTAACAGATTTATATCCGTGGAGCAAGTTCCGAAATCTGCACTGAATACATTTATCCATATAAATATATGGACAAAAGTATTGGGACACTGTATTTCAGGGTTTGGGCTATGCCCCTTACTTCTAGTGAAGGGCTTAATCTTAATGTTCCAGCATACCAAGACATTTTGGAGAACACCATGCTTCCAATTTTTTTGGACACACTTTGTGGAAGGCCCTTTCCCATTGCAGCATGACTGTGCCCCAGTGCGCAAAGCAAAGTCAATAAAGACTGGATGAGTTGGATGAGTTCGGTGTGACAGAACTTGAACTAGTGAAGTCTTCCACTTGGCTCTAAGCATACATGCTGACTCATATCATTCAAAAGCATGACAAGGTTAACAGCATTATTACTTGCACTATCCAGAAATGATTAGACCAGCTAACCATTTGGAACAGACCTGTAGATGAAAGCAGCTTTGTGAGACTGGGGTGAAGTGTGGTCTAGATTTACATTGAGTGGGCGTGCAGAGGAGGCCCAGGCGCTTCTGTGGAGAATTCACGTTTTCATCCGGCCTGTTCAGTGTGTTTTCCCTGTTAGAAACTGGTCCGACAGGTGTGGCGATGCTGTCAGATCTGTCATAATCGTACAGTACTTTTATTTATTCACCCCTCCCTATTAGAGTGTAGAAAATAACGCAGGTTTTTGAACTGGCAAGATTAAAAATAAAAATACATTTTTGAAAATTAAATTAAAAACGTTGTCATATGGACTGAATACTTAAACACCAATACTGTTACATGCAGACACATACAGGTAGGCCAGTGTGAAACACTAGTACCGAGGTTATACAGAACCTGCAGTTCAGTGCAGCGTTAATTAGAGAGCGGTTTCTGATTGGTGGTCTTATTTAAGGGGGGGGGGGCACGTGCTGGAGGCGCGCCGCTAGTGCCATCTAGCGGCCGCGGGGCGCACATGGCCTCCATTTACGCTTTTTTTTCATGACGGGGATTTCCTGAGGAAGTCGGAGCAAGGGGGCTTTCCAGTTACTAGAATTGACATCAACAGTACAGGCTTTACACTGCTGTGTCTATTTTACCTCTTTTTTTCCACAGGCTATCTGCGCAGAATTTTTCAGCGACATTAGACGCTCGACAATGAAAAGGTTTTGTGTCTCGGCCGCTGCTGCCCGAGCGAAAACCAGCGACGAGGACTGCTTTCTTCCAGCACATTAGACGCCAGCCTGCCTGCCTGTCTGCCTGCTCCGGGCTCCCTCTTATGAAGCTCCGTGGCTCTGTCTCCTCTCACACTGTTTAGAAACAGTGGCGTGATATCGGACGACGTGTCTAACTGATTCATGTGAGTAACGTAACGTGGCTTTCATACATGTATGTAGCCTGTGTGTGTGTGTGTCAGTTGGAGGCAGCAACCTGTGTTCAGACGAGCCCATGTCCATGAGCTTCTCCTCTCTCTCCCACAAAAGCTACAAAGTTCCTCCTTTAGAATGACCACCTGAGCCAAATGTGTTTTGAAGGACACTGTCTCCCAGCTAGTGAAATTAAAAAAAAAAAAAGTGTTAAACCTAAACCTGCAAACAAGTCTGTTTTGCGCTGACTTACTCCAGCAAACCCATCTTCTGACCAATTGTCTCTCCTGACTCATGGATGAGAAGTTTCCCCACCATGAAGGCTGTGAAACTTGCCCCTTGCAGAAATACCCCAGACTGGTTTTACAGTTGACTCTGAGCCTGGTTTTACCCTGCCTCCCAGCTGACCACTTTTACCAGTCATTTCATCCAGATCTAAAGACCCTCTCCTGTGCTGTTAGAAGACCCTGTTGTGTTTTCTTAGAGCTGCAGCCTACCTAATCTAGGAAATTCTGTGTTAGGCCTGTAGGCTACTGGTGGAAAAAACCATGATGACACACAGCACTGTGCTAAGTTTAAGTCTTTGTTGAATTCGAAGATCCTGCTGAGGCATCCGCAGGAGTCTCTGAAGAGACAATCTTAAGAGGGGTCGTTTTCGGAAGATCACTAGGTACTCTTTAGCAGATTCACTTCAGAACCCAGGCTATTTGAATCCAACATCTGTTTCGCTCTCAGAATAAGACGGTAAGGTCCCTTGATACGCTACAGTGCACAGACAACACTATGGCACTGAAGGAAGAGAGCAGACATACCTTCACCCCCCCACACACACTGTTAGGTGCTAGGTGTTGCTGTCAGCTCATCATATTTACAGTCACATGTACATCATTTGTCAATATTCGAGTTGCCCTTTTCTTCCCGTCAACCTTCTATGTCAAGTCTCACACTATCTCTTCCTCTGTCGAAAGGTCAGATGAGAATAGGCCGAGATTCCCCTTTGACTTTTGTTTCATTTTTGCTATGATTTCCCAGGCACTACAAGCGCGTTCAAAGAAACCTCCTTACCTGGACGCCATTCAGCCCCGAACTTACACTCTTGGTGTATTGAGTTACGCTCTTAGCCCGCCAGCTTTTTCTGGTGTTATGTTCTGTAGGAGTCGGATGCAGAGCTTTTTGTGTGAGGGAACGCAGGCTGTCTCGCTGCATCAGAAGGTTTGCTGTTGCCCTCTCTTGTTTTGAGGCAAGTTTCATGGTTTCTGTGTTGTATGTCTTTTCTGTTTTTCTTTTAACCATATACTGGTCAGTTAAAGAGACAGATTAGCTTTTTTCACCGGCCCATTTTCTTCATTTATAAAGATGTTTTTGACACAATGTGTTTTCTGTTCTTTTCTCAAGGTCAAAATTATAGTCAGCCATGTGACCATTTAGTTAAAAATGGGGAAGGCATGTTTAGATAAATATGAACTGGCCCAAATGAAACTACATACTGGTATGTAGTGGGCACTTTAACTTTTGTTGACCAGTGTTGTTTCATAGTAAGTTTGTGACTTCAGACTGTTGTCGACCAGAGGTCTTCCACTCTGGGCCTCAAACCCAATTTCCCGTCCTGGATTTTGTAATAACTGATAGTAAGTGAACTGTGGATTTGACTGATTGGATACCTACTGTAGTATAACCAGTTGTAGAGATGTGAACCACAGGTCTTTTTCTTTCATGGGAAACTGATATGCAGTTCATATAGTAGAATTTGTAATGTACAATTGGTGAGTTTCCAGTTTTAAGCACAGACTGCTTACTGATTGCTTAGTGTGTGTGTTGTCAGCAGTGATGGTGAGGGATGAGGCAGCAAATGGAAAAGCCCCTTAAATATTCCTGGAAGTTCCTAGAGAACTACACATATTGGTCAACCACCAGCAAACCGCTCTCCCTGGGACGGGTTTGATTGTTTTTTTGCCTTTGTTTTAAGGGAACGCCGTTTCATGTGGAGAGGCGGTCTTGCTTGAATGCCCTTGTTCGGGACAGCCCACACTCACTCGATACTTGGACCCCAGTAAAAAGCATACTGCGAAAATGACTGTAGAACGAGAGATGCAAATATGTTAAGGAAAACAGAAGCGAAATCAAAAGCGAGCTTGGCAAAATGTTGTGAGGAGCATGGACACTTGAATGCAGTGATATGTTCATGGCCTGTGTGAGGCTGATGATGATTACGTTAGGTTGATTGCTTGATTGACGTGAAGTTAGCCCACGTTTGTCTGTAAGTCCCTGTGGTCACCCAACAGATGATTAAGCATCTTTCTGTGAGATGGCATTCACTGTGGTTGGCTTGCGTCAGGCCACAGTTGTGTGTTTGAGTGTGTGTGTGTATGTGTGCTTTGTTCTGTGTGTATTGATTGCGCGTGTGTCTGTAGGGTATCACATGCATCATCTGCCCATTACGGTTCCTTTGTTCATTCAGCTGTACTTTGGAAAAGTAAAGTAAATTAAGCAAAGCTATGAACGCTAATGTTGCCAGGATGCCCAAGCTCTGGTTAGGACGTTACAGTTGAGAAGGTCCCCTTGTCTTTAATAACTACAGTCTACATTACAGTCTGTATAACACTTTCAGGTTTAGCTAGAAGTTCTCTTTATGACTTGAGATCTTCCCGAGGTGGCAGCGTTGGAGTGCTGCATCTTGCGTCACTTAAAGAAGAAGCCTGTCTGGTTTTATATTAATTTAGTCAGTGGTGCTTTAAAAGGAGGGGTCTAGCTCTTTATCAAATTCATGAAAATGTTAAACAGCTTTCTGTGCCAACACTTAGAGTTAGACTTAAGTTTTGGGGCTGTCAACAGCAAAGTTAGGGGAAAGTAACATTTAATAGATATTTAGTTGATTATAAGAATCCATTAGTCTTCAAGGGCCCATATTTGGGCACAGACTTCAGTTTCTTACTCCCTTAAAGGGGAATTCCATTTATTTATTTATTTGTAAGATCCAGTTGTTGATATATCAGTATTCACCATGTTGATGTGAATAAGCTCATTGTATAAAAAAACAAAAAAACAAAACAACTTTACAGTAGTGGTGATAGAAAACTATGTACAATTCAAATATATTTACTATTTTTATAGGTAATGTTGATAATGGTAAAATAGTGGTTAAAAAACTTTCTTTGGTACTATTTTGTTTAAGAATATCCTGGGTGTACCACTTCACCCTGAGTATATATTTAAACATATTTTAAGACTAAAATATATTTTAAAAAACTATGCACAGCACCATGTGGCACCATGTGGTGAATAAACCTGACTATGTTTCTCTAGAATGGTACATCAGATCACTCTGAATGACTTTGCTTACATTTTAAAGTCTAATTATGCAGAAAAACTGAAAAATTGCAATTCCCTTTTAACGTATAAAGGTAAATACTGGTTTCTTAATGACTGAATAATGTATAGTAGTTACTGAATAATATATCTCAAGATTAATAACTGAATAATCAGCTGGTAGTTATCTATGATAGTAGTGTTATCGTCTACTTTAAAAATAAATTCATAATCATGGCTTCTCAAGCATACTAACATGTTAGCTGGCCTTACAAACAGTAATAGCGGACTGAGAGAGCAAAACATCAGTTAGGTACTTGTTTGTTCCCTTGTAACCTACAAGTGGATCATATAGCAGAAATAACATTGTAATACTTGAAAACATTTCTTCATATATTTTAAATTTTTTACTTGAAGTTTGCCTACAGGTTAAAATGCATCAGAATGCACCAGCAAAAGTAGTCCCATACTTAAAAAAGGCTAGGAAAAGGTATGAGTACAGTGCCTCAAATGTTCAAACAATTAGTAAAATATATTAATAAAATGTGGTAGCAATTGCCAGACTGACTAATTCAGGTACGAGTTACTCTGCATTGTGCAGGTTACTCCGGTTGTCACTTTACATAGACTCTGCCTTAATTTTTTCCTTGTTGATCTAGAAGTACTGATGATATCTGTGATGTACTCATGTCAGGTGACCTAATTAATCACCCACTGTCACATTACCACTCATTCATAGACGGACAGAGAACGTAGCATCCCATTGTTCTTTGGATCTGTTCTTAGACTGGGCCTGTCCTGGGCTAACGGAAGACAGAAATGCAAGCTTCCACTGTCACGCTGGACTGTTTTCTTTCTCTCAGACATTCTCCACAGAGTTCTATGTGTGCCCATATGAACTGGCTGTCTTACACTGTAATTGTGGTTGATTTTGTGTCGAGAAAGCGCCATACTGGAAAATAGGGTGCTGCGGTGGAACTCCAGTGGCATAGCTGTGGTAGCGTCTGCTGAAAGTAATCTGAGCCGGCCTTCGTGGCATTGCCGGTACCTTCCTGCATGCACAGTTAGTGTTGTGCTTTGGCTTGGAGGAAAAGATATTATTAGTGCCAAAGAGCTATGCTTGTTATGAAGGGGTTTCCCAGCCCATGAGCTGCCGGTCAGGAGCTGTTGATGTGGCAACATGAGGCCAGAGTTTAAGCAGAGGCACCACAGCACCATGCATTTCCATATGAAAATGCAGCAGGAGATGACGTTTACTTCTGCCTGTTGAAGTGTGTTTGTGTGTGTTTGTGTGTGTTTGTGTGTGTTTGTGTGTGTTTGTGTGTGTGCGCGTGTGTGTGGGGGGGGCGGGGGGTGTTCTCACTTTACTGATGTGTTAGGTGTTGGTCGTGGGAGACTACTGCACTAAGCTTGGACCAAAGTCTAAGCTTTAGACAAACCCTACAGAATGCAAATTATAATCACAAACCAAATTCTGTTACAAAGTATGTGGTACGTTATAATCAAAATATGTTAAACTACGTTATAGTCAAAATATCTATGTGCCTAGTTAATCAGCCCATGTTCTGTTTGTAGGGCACATAATAAAGTGCAGTACTTTCTTCTGTAGACAGTTTTAAGACTAACCATAGATTAAAACGACTGTATAAATGCAATACAAAAATCCTCTGGCACTTGAAAGAGAACAAAAAAACACCAGACAATTTGTATTAAATTGGCACTTATTTACATTATGGCGATGATATCAGTTATCGGCTCAAGGATACACAGCGCTACGCTGTTTAGTAGTTTTTACACTTCAGCACCTGATTTGTCTCAGCAGTTATTCTTTTCAAGGCCTTCCTGAGAATCCACAGAGATGAACATATCACTGCTGTTGGAACAAAACCTTGTATCTCTTTTTTCAAAAGAAAAAGATCGCATTCCTAACTAAGTCTATAATGTAAGTTGTTTTTGGACCATTTCCATTTGTCTTTTCATCATGTAAGGCGGTGTATTGTATTTTAAAAGCAGATAGTATTTTAAAATTATGTAAAAATAAAAATAAAAATAAATAAGGTTTGGTCTGACAGCAACAACGTAATTTGGCTCGACTGTGGATTAACCTGTTTGTTTCAGTGACCTGCAACCTGAAACAAACAACCAAGACTGACATTTTGGAATCAAAGCATGGTTCGTTTTAACCCACCACTGATCTGTGCCAAATGTTACACTTGTCTGAACACGATGACATGTCATGACAGGCAGATAATTAGACCAAGTAGCAAAAACACTGAAATGGGATACTATGCATGATACTATGATACTACATGCTATGATGATGATGCAGAACAGTTGTTTTAATTCAGCTGATATATCTGTATATTAAAGGATGTATCTGTTTATTAAAGGAATAGCTCAGTGATATTTACACAGTTTTCTGCTAAGACATGTTTGGAATCTACTGTTTGTCTCTACAGCTTAGCATTTGGAGCTAAGAGGCTAACATTGCTAACAAACAGCAGAAGTCAACAGTCACCCAAATCTTTTTCCTACCATCCCCAAAACTGGTCTTACTCAAACCACATCCAGCTCTTCATAAAGTGGACACAGATATGTTTAAACACAATAAGTAATGCAGTATCCTAAAGTACATCCAGAGGTCTGAATGACCTTAATGAAGACCTTGATGTGGTTTGAGACTAGTTCTGGAGATGTATTTATTGAAAAGATTGAAAAGCAACTACTGACTTGTAATGCTTATTACATTAGCTTCGTAGTTCAAGTAAAGAATTGAAATTTGGGCTTGAAAACATGTCTTGGCTGATTGACTACATCTGGGGTTGAAAATTAGTTAAAATTGAGTGAGTTTTTTGCCAGACCTTTTCTTCTGATGGGGTATACTGCCTGCACTCTTGTTGGATTAGGTGTGCTGAAGCAGAGAACATTCTGCTTAACAGTCTTGTGGTCCACCAGGAATCCAGATGACATCAGTTGTGTGAGAGACAGGTGATTTTTCAGTTGGTCTTAATAATTGCCCACAAAACAGTTGCAGCCTTATTAGTGAGTGACTTTTGAAACTTCCCAGGCTGTCCCCAGTGATGTTATCATTCTAGAGATTGAAATTTTGGAAAGTTTCCATTGAAGAAATTCCTCACCCAGCAATCCTTATCGGTCCCAGATATGAAATAAAGCTAAAACCAGTTCTGACTGGTTCTACTAGCTTTCATTTACAGGTTTTTCTTACAACAGCAACAAGTCTCCTGACTCCTATGGTATGACACTGGTATAGGCTTAATGTGGGTGTCCTTTTCCACAGGTCATGTCAGCGGGCCGCAGCGTGGATGGGCGGGAGCAGCAGGTGGCGCTGCAGCAGTGCTTCCACCCACTGCGAGGAGGCTTCAAAGATCACTTTGTCATGCCGCCCGAGCCCAAGTACTGCTGCGAGTTGTGCCGCATGGTGCTGTGCAAACCACGTCAGACTGAGTGTGGCCACCGTTTCTGCGAAAGCTGCATCAATGAGCTGCTTAGGTACGAAAATGCTATGTGCTGTTTTAGCTTCTTAACTAGTGAACACTACAGTGATGTCATCTTTTCTTTATTGTCTCACTATGTCATGGGGGCACACCTGGGAATGCCACTCATAGAGTGATCTAATGAAATTTGGGACTAACTGAGGGGGAATATTGGATTTTTCACAGAAAATACCCAGGGAAAAACATGCATCTGTGTACTGTAGGTGTTCAGTGTAGTCCTTTCATAGTATGGAGGTGGAGGGGATTACAGTATTATTTTGCAAGTAAATAGAAAGCACAGTAAGGATAAGGCAAATAGTTGAGAACTTAATCATTGCACCTAAAAAAACATTAGCTTCAAGACATTGACATTTATAATAGGTCCCCGTTTACAGTGTGCCTCAAACAGGTCCTCAAGGATACCTAGATGGTCCAGATTTTTGCCCTTACCCAACTAGAGAAGCACTGCTATGAGATTTGCAGGCTGATGCTGATATCTTAAATTCACATTTGTCTGTGCTGATGCAAAAACATTTCTTAAATGTAGATACTCTAAATCTACCTGGATAAGCATTGCAAAGAAATATGGCATTCATTTGTATAGGGTTATGAAGTGTAATGATCATAGTAGTTCAGCATCACCTAAACATTCCTCTGTTGTGGAATACAATAAATGTCATCAAATATCAGTTTAAACTCTCTTGTCAGTTATAAACCTCTGTCTTTATTATATTTGAGTATCATCATGCCTCAGAAGCTTTGCTCTTTAAAACATCACAACATGTAGACAAACCAGTGGAAGACTGTAATAATACAAGTTTTCTCTCAGTCTCTCTTGTACTACTGGATATCCTCTCTTAATTGCCAGGTTTTAACTGTTCAGTATCATGCTGGGCTTCTTTAATTGGAAGTATTGTTCGGTTTTGTGTGAAGAATTTGTTGAAAGCGTGTTAAATGAGATTTCAGGAAGGCTTTATAGATAAAAGAAGAGTTTTGAACCAATTTTGGCAAGACTTTATGAATGAACATGTGATTACAGTTTTCCATGCCCTACAATGTCCTAACAATTTATTTGGCATGAAAGCAGCTCAGTTCTAACACGAACAACAGTTCAGCAAATGACAGATTTTACACTGACATTCATATGTAGTAGCACATGAATGAAGCCTTAGTGGTGTATTCCTGTGCTCTGCCTTGTGGTTTACATACCGGAACACTTTGAGCCTTTTCTTGTAAGTTCCGTCTTTATCACTGTAGGTAAAGGAAAGTTATGATATTTTGTTCTTCTTTCACTACGAAACAGTGGACCTAAACCAGTGTGTCCAGCTGACATGGAACCCCTATTTGAAGATAAGGTAAGCCCCACCCCCTTTTTACAGTGGTTAATACTGCCATCTGACCTAAAGCAGTAAGCACTGCGTAGCAGGTAGTGGGGAACAGTGTTGCATTTGCTAACCATTTGGTTCTTTTGTTGTCAGATATTCCGAGATGTCTGCTGCAATAGAGAGATTATGACTCTGAAGGTCTACTGCAGGAGTGCCAAGAATGGCTGTAAAGAACAAATGAGTCTACAGCAGGTTATGGTAAGTTACTTTGTAGCACACTGTCCTGATTTTACAGTACGTATAAAATTGATAGTTCTTCTTGAGAAGACAGAGTTATAAATACTGTATGTACAAAGCCTGATTTTAGTTTTATTCTTCCGATCGTTTTTAAAATATTTTTTTATAATTGTAATAATTTTGTAATTATTTTAAATATATTTAAACATTTCATAATGTTTTAAGTATTATTACCGGTTTTATTGCATTATTCTTATAGATACACTTTTGGTATTTATTTTCTGTGTGAAATATTAGTTTTCTTGCACATTCTTATTTTAAATCCATCTTTCTTTCCGCCTCTGTCTCTATCGCTATCTCTCTCTGGACTCTCAGGACCACTTGAACGTGTGTGAATACTTTGAAGTGCCCTGCCCTCTGGGAAAGTGTAAAGAGAAGATCATGAGGAAGGACATGGCTGAACACTTGAGCCGCAAATGCAAACACCGGGAGACCACCTGTGAATTCTGCAAACACAAAATGGCCCACACGGAACTACAGGTACCTTCCATCATCCACGCGAACTCTGTCTTAACTGACCATGCAAAAAATGCAAAGCACTTCAGTGATTTCACTTTTCGATGTGAAAGTCTGGATTTTTTTTAATGAGAGAACAGTTTTGTGTCTCACTTAATAATGAACTACTCGCTTCCTCTGTGCTGAGTATTTCCCTTCCTTGGTGCCAAAAATGTCCCATGACCTTTTAGTTTCACATTTGTGCTGGGAACTTTAGGGGAATCTCCTGCAGCAGAGTACCTTTTTTGAGAATGCATGTGATTATGGAAATAGTTTCTGTACCTGATTGTGTCAGTGGAATTTTTTTAGGCATCTAGGTGCAGCATTTAAAACTTTATCTCATGATGCTAATGATTATTCAGACTATATGACTATATGACAATATTGGAACATGATGATACGTCTCAGTTTCACTTTCTCTTGACAGCAGGTTCTCTTTCTCTCTGTTGACAGAAACACAAGGAAACAGTGTGTCCTGCTTATCCAGTAGCATGCCCTAATCACTGTTCTTTTTCATCTATATTAAGAAGTGAGGTAAGTACTCAGGGTATAAAATGTATTTAAGGTTATAAGGACCATAAAATGTAGACCAAACAGTGGGAAAGGGGTTTTCTCTCTTTTCTTTCACTGGATGGTCACTTTTGATGTAAGCATTGCCGGCTTCTAACTGTTCAGCATAACTTTGTGCTCCTTCTTTTAAAGTATTGTTTCCAGTGTGAAAGACCACGAAGCTTATTATTACATAAGAACATTTTAATTTATTATCTCTTGTAGAAGCCTCAAGAAACTTTCAGCTGTATGTTTAGGAATCTAGATGCTTGTATTTTGATAGAGCTTGCTGGATGAACATAGCATGGCTTAGAATTACTCTAATTTGCCCTAAAGCAAAATTGGCACAGATGAAATTAGTACAAGTGCTGTAACATACCCCTCAGTGCTAATACTAGCAACAGTTTAGCACTTTCAGATAAATGTTTGTTTGGAATACACTTTGTAAAATGTTTTAATGTCTTAGGTAATGCATTTTCTAAACATTTCAAAAAACTGTTTGTCATACTCTCACTGCTACCTGTACAAAATGTGTACACCCTTCGTTTAACAGATGTTTTCCCCCCTTGTAGCTGTCCAGTCACCAGCATGACTGTCCAAAGGCTCAAGTCACATGCTCCTTTTTCCGTTTTGGCTGTGGCTACAAGGTAAATCCAATCATTTATGTTGCTCATATGAGACAGTAAAAGGCAGTTTAAGACTATAACCTAACACAGTTGAACCCACAGCTAGAAGGGTATTGCATTAGTTTTGCAATGCTTCTGACATTGTCTTTGTGAGTGTTGATAATGAAGAGTATTGGTAAAGCTTTTAGTTCTGAATGGGCAGTGAGAATGTTAGTCATGTCTACAGAAAACACTGACACAGTAGAGTACTGAACAGTACAGTCGTATACAAGAGGTTGAACCCTCTAGGGCAAGTCACATGTTTTAATGATTTTTATATGTGAATAACCATCCTCTACAAGGGATTAAGGTAAATACAGCATTTTTCTGCTACTTGTAGTGCTTACATTCTATTTATTTGCCACATGTAACACATCGGGAGGAAAAATTAACATACATTATAAAATGTCCCTTTAATTTTACATATTAATTGTATTTTTACATTAAAATGTTCAGAAGTATTTTGTGAGGATGTATATATATTTGTAACAAAGCGATGAAAATGTCATTTGGGGCACCCAAACCTTTGGATACAACTGTTTAAGAACATAAAAAGAAAAAAGAGACAAAAGATCTATGGTGATACAGTAAGTGAAAAATGATTGTAAATATGTAATTTTAATAAAATCAAAATTACAAATAAATGTATAAAAATGATTAAATGCTTTTAAATATCTTCTTCCAGGGTCTGAAGCAGGACATAAAGGAGCATGAGTCAAACTTTGCATCAGAACACCTGCGGCTGATGGTGGCCAGAAACAACACACTAGAAGCCAAGGTACGGTAGTAGTGCTAGACTGCATCTCATTCTCTTTATGTCCCTTTTGTAATCTATATTAAAGATGCAATGATTTTTAACAGTAGGAGATAAGATTGTAATTAATTGATTGCAATCATTTCATGAATATCAACATCTGTTATTAATCTAATGCCCTTGATTAGTTATATATTAGACATGTGTATACACAGGTAGATTCCTTGTCTTCTGCAAAAGTCAAATTAAATGTTTTATTTATATTTTGTACGTGAAAATAAGTTAACATATCCTCTACAGGGAACAAACTTAAATATAAAGTTTTTTTTCTGCAAACTGTAATGCACATTTGAATGTATGTGCATTTCAATGTATGTTTAACATATTAAACTCAAGAACAAAAATAAAGTGCCATAACTTTTGTTTTTTCCCCAATATGTTAAATTCAGCAAACAGCAATTGTCCATTAAAATATGTCAGTGTTTACCCTGTACAGGATGGGTACTTACTTCCACTTGTAAATCCAACAAAACATGACAACAGAGGCATATCATAACATATAGCAGTGCACAAATTCTGTAATATTTGTCTTTACGTCAGCTTTTAGTAAATTTTTTTCCCTCAAGAAAAATGCAAAAATATAAAAGAAAATTTACATGTGATTACAAAACTGGCTGTTAAGGCACTTTTATAAGATTTTTAAATTATCCCACTGTGAAATCTATCCAATTCATTTGGACATGAACTCCATACATTTCTTGTGTCATGAATCATTATACAGTTTCTGTGATATGTAGCAATAACAACAACTGCAACCATCAGATGACACTGGTATTTCACCTGATCTTATCGTAGATCTGAATTCTTTCAAGATTTTCACAGATTACTGAGAGTGGAGCTGACCTAAAATGTCTCATATTGTTTGTGTGTGTAGGTGGAAGATGTCAAGAGTGAGCTGCTGGAACGCTACAAGGTTCTTCCCAGTCTGAGCAGTCGTCTTACAGAAGTGGACGTTCAGTACGAAGAAATGAGGGAGAAATATCGGCAGCTAGAGCAGAAGCTAGCCTCCATGCAGGTAAGCGCTGTTTCATGTTCTCTTAACACTAATGGCATATGCTTGTGTAGATTTCACACCTTGAATGGGCCCCTTCTCCTTAAAGTTATAAACCAAGAAATCATATCTTCACCAATACTGTAGAGCAAGGGTCACCAACATGGTGCCCACGGGCACCAGGGTGCCCCCAAGGACCACATGAGTAGCCTACGGACCTGTTCTAAAAATAGCACAACTCACCAGTGAGCAGCGTCTAACATTTAATTTTATCCTGTTGCTATTCTTC
>JBBPCZ010000001.1:40772953-40796761 GCA_037974445.1 Brycinus macrolepidotus | reverse complement strand
AATCACATTTGCATTTATATAGACTTGAAAATGACAATATCTAAAAAAAAAAAAAAAAAAAAAATTTAAAGCATGTTTATTATACATGAAGTTTGGATAAGTTTAGGTAAACTCTGTTCTAGTGTATTTAACTGGTAGCCCTTCCTATGGCTCAGTACCCATGAAGTAGCTCTCAGTTTCAAAAAGGTTGGTGACCCCTGCTGTAGAGCTTTCAGGACAAGCAATCCTGTTAGTGTTTTGCTACACCATTACTGCAGAGGGCGCAAATGCACCAACATACAACAATGGCATAACCAGTTACTAATTTTTTAGGATTTACTAAGACCTACTGTTCACTGTAATTACTATACATTAGTCAGTAACAGGTATGCTAATCTCCGAACATTCTGAATCTTAATTTTTTTAAGTTTTTTTTTCCCCGTACATATTGGACTAGAGGAACTATTAACAGATTTGTGTAATATTGACAGTAAAGCTTTGGGGCTTCTAATGATTTTGATACTACATCTCACAAGCTGTGTTGTACTACATCAAATGAACTAGGATGCATTCTAATTCTTTGTAATAAAACATGCAATTGGTCAGAGTTCTAAAAGTGTGTGTGTATATGCAATTATAGAACTTAATGAGCAATCACTCAGAGAAGCTGCTGGAGGTGGAGATGGAGCTACGGGATTTGCGGCCACTGCGGGCCATGCGGGATGAGGTGGAAGCTTTGAGGGGCGCTGTGGAGAGCATGCGCTCTATGGTAGCATCACTTGACCCCACCCGTACCGGCCCAGGCACACACACCCTGGGTGAGTGCAGCCACATGTTTTGTATGTTTATTGATTTCAGTTTGTGATTGGCATACCTATCTAACGGAACATTTTTTAATCTTGCTAATATGATAACAAGTCCACTTCATAAAACAAAGTCATATACACTGCAGGGAACAAGCTTGGATGCAACAGAAACCTTATTAAAATAATCTTTTTTTTTTTTTTTTTTTACATTAAAAAGGTTTAACTAGATTGCAGCCCAAATCACAGACATATGATTCTCACATTCAGAAGCTCCTGAAGGCTCGATTGACTGACTGAATCAGCTGTGTTAAATTATGGTGGTTTGGTAGTACTGTATGTTAGCTTGGGCATTATGGTAGTTCTCCAGGAGCAAGGTGTAACTCCTACTCTGCTCCCAGATAACTGCCATTTCACGGAATTTAGTTACAGCCCTACTTGGACATGTTCATGGTCTGATATATGGTGTTTTAAATTAAGTTCGTCACTAAACACTATAAAAAAAATGAAACACTGATGCCTCTAACAGTACATGTCACAGAATAAACTTAACTCGTATTTAAGAATATCTTATCTTGTCTCCAGCCTCTTTAGAAACGCAGCTGTCGCGGCATGATGAGATGCTTAGCGTCCATGACATCCGGCTGGCAGACATGGACCTGAAGCTGCAAGTGCTGGAGACAGCTAGCTTCAATGGCACGCTCATCTGGAAGATCCGTGACTACAAGCGGCGGAAAGCAGAGGCAGTGGCCTCCAAGACACTCTCCCTTTACAGCCAGCCTTTCTACACGGGGTACTTTGGCTACAAGATGTGTGCCCGCGTCTACTTGAACGGTGATGGCATGGGCAAGGGCACTCATCTGTCACTCTTCTTTGTGGTGATGCGTGGTGAGTATGATGCCCTGCTTCCGTGGCCTTTTAAACAGAAGGTGACACTGATGCTGATGGACCAGAGCCCCGCGCGCAAGCACCTGGGCGATGCCTTCAAGCCTGACCCCAACAGCAGCAGCTTCCGCCGACCCACAGGAGAGATGAACATTGCCTCTGGTTGTCCACTGTTTGTGGCCCAAACTGTGCTGGAAAATGGCACCTACATCAAGGACGACACCATCTTCATCAAAGTCACGGTGGACACCTCAGACTTACCCGACCCGTGACGGTCACATTAGCCCTACATTTCTAGTCCCATGGGCCTGGTGCTCGATGAGGACGTCATTAGGCTATGGCGTGTTAGGTAAAGAGCTGGATCCGGTGAGAAGTATGAGGAGAAACACATCTTGAGAGCCCCTCAGCCTCAGGCTTCTGCTCCTGAGGAAAACTAGGTCTTTTTAAGGTCACAGTTTGCAGAGGGATGGATAGCCGGCAGCCTCTGACTGGATTGTGTTTGTCATATTGATCAGGGTAGTGCAGGTCTCCAATGGCTATGGTGTTCAAGAATGGAACAGAAAGAGCAAAATCTTTTGCAACTCTAATTAAACAAAATTATCAGTTTCTGTGCTGGTGTTGACTGAGAGAAACGGTAAGAGACAGTAGCTAACTGACAAAGTGAGGAGCCTGACTAACTGTCAGCAAAAAAGGGGTAGAGATCCGTTTATCTTTCTAAATGATCAATCATTCTTAAACCTGTTTCAGACATCAACAGGAAAAAAAAAACATTTTCAGCATTGAGAAGTAATAGAACATCTGTATCGACAGATAAGCCTGCATATTTGGTGAACATGAGATGCATTGTATTTGATTGTATCCAGTGAAAATTGGTGGTTTGCGTAAAGCAATTTTGTAAGTGTCGTGTTCGAAAGAGTTCATATAGAGCAGACTTTTGTGAGTAGGATGTGTTGTGTATGCAGGCAGTGATAGACATTTTCTTTTGGGTGTACTGGTTTCATTGCACCAGAACTACAAAGCATGAAGATATAAGTTGGGCACTAATAACTGTGCTAGCACTCCTTCATTATGGAGCAAAAACCTTTTTTAATGCATGTAAACCTTCAATACTTACATGATTTAACCTCCCAACTGTGTTTACTATTTGACACATTAGTTTTTGTAATGTTAAACATTGATAGATGCTGTGCATCCGAATATATTGTTCTTTTTTTTTTTTTAACACTGTTTTAAATACTAGCTTTTTAAGTCTGCAGCCATGCAGACCAAGACATTTACAGTTATTCAGATCACTTTTCAAGGAGGAGAATGATATTTGCACAAGTATTGTTTTTGAATGTGTTATTCAAATGTATAAGTATATAAATATAAAAGCGATAGAAAACGTCACTGCTGTGTGTCCCTTTATTGCATTGCATGAATCAAAGTAAAAATGCGACTTGTAAACCACTAACCACTAGCTGGTGGCCTGGTGATTAGGGAGTTGCCCCTATGATTAGAAGGTTGTGGGTTTAAATCCCAGGACTGCTAGTGGCACCACTGAGGTACCCTTGAGCAAGGTACCCTCCCCACACACAGCTCTCAGGTACTCCCCGTTGGTGGCAGCCCACTGCTTCACTTGGTAAATGGGTTAAATGCAGAGAAAGAATTTCACATTGTTCACACTATGTGCTGTGATGTGATGTGTGTTCACATGTGACTATAAAGGGCCACTTTACTTCATACCACGCTGGTTTGGTTTCCCAGCTTGTGCTCTCCGGAATGACCACACGGTGGCGCAAACGGACAGTTCAGTAAAAACTAAAGTTCCCACAGTGCTCAGATCAGAACAACGTGCAAAATACAGTATACACTGACGAGTATTCCTTTAAAGTGCATCAGATATTTTAGATCCAGTCGATATAAGACAGAAATGCCATGGATCGAGTTTAATAGAAAGTATATTTGGCTGAGAACTATTCATGTCGAAATCTGACGCATGTTCATGTTCAATCTGCAAATACGATGAATACAGAAAATCTCCACATAAGAAACAAAGTCAGTCCATTACTAAGATTACATCACTTTAAAACGAGTGCAAATAATTTTATTTTTGCGTATATATTGAAGGAAATTCTTTAAGATTAATGATAAAATGGTTTACCAGTCACTTTTTTACGATTTTAAGAAAACATTTATCTTGTAACGAAACGTGTAAGTCAGTGGATTGCTGAAAACGCAGGCGTCAGCTTCTTTTAAAGAGATCTGCTCAGCTTTCACCCTCAGCCTGTCTTCACACGTGGCGTGGTTTCAGTGAAGAGCTGACTACTGTACACCTTTTTATGCTGATATGCGGAAAAAAACACGTGTGCTCCGTAACCATGACAACGGTGCAGTCTCCTATGGCTCTGGTTTGCTAACTGTACAAGATGAAGATGAACCTGTACTTAAAACAACATACTGACTTGCCATAACGGCTAAGAGATGTACACATTTTAAAAACAGGTTCTGTTTCTGTCGTCTCCATCTTTGATGCGGTTGCTATGGCAGCCACTCATGATTTGTCTGTAAAAATGTGCCGTCAGGGGGCTTTTTTCGAAAGGTACGTGTTTCTGAACTGAAGAAAAACTTTCTCCTGAACTTCAGAAGCTTAACTCTATGAAGAAACACCGCAGTATTGTTTTCCAGAGCATGCGCCTTTCGCAGGCCTCTATGGAAAATGGGCGGCGGCGCTTGCGGAGGGAAAGTGTTGTGTAAACACCCGGCACAGAGCTGAGAGGAACAAGTTCACCCTGCTTAAGAGAAGCCCTATGCCTAAGCCCCGCCCATCGGTCCGCCCCCAGCGCTGTTGTGCCGTTCTCTCATTGAATATTCATAGACTCCGTCAAGGGATTCAGGTGAGGTGACAGAGGCGTAGCTGGGGGAGAGAGAGCGAGAGCGAGCGTTACATTAGTAACGGGTTCCCTGATGTAGACACGAGACAACAGCTGAGGAGACGTTTGGATTTTGGGCGTGCTCTCTGTGACAACTACAGGAGAAAAAAAAAAGAAGTAAGCGAATTACACAATACTGGTGTGTTAAAAAGGAACATCACCATGTTCAGCTGGGTCAACAAGGAGCAGGGAGGAAGAAACAAGGAGGGCGACATGTTTCAAACAGTAACCGAGGGGCTTCAAAGTCTCTACGCCAAGAAACTGCTCCCGTTAGAAGAAACCTACTTTTTCCATGACTTCCACTCGCCGGCGCTGGAGGAGGCGGATTTCCAGAGCAAACCGATGGTGCTCCTGGTCGGACAGTACTCCACAGGGAAGACCACGTTCATAAGGTACCCACGCCGACCACCCTTCGTTTCCTTACGATTGTAAAATACTGTAAACAAGACGTGCTATAGACGGACAGGTTTCTCCAAGAAAAAAAACAGTCAATGCCTACGTATCGAGGAACCTGTAGCGAATTTCCCGGATGTTTAAGGAGTAATTGAAGTGTAAACATCCTGAGAGGTGAGGTGAGGCCTCCAAACGCCGCCTCACAGTCTGAGTTACTGACATCGGAAGTCACTCACACCTTACAGTAATCTCACAGTCTGAGTTACTGACATCGACAATAGCTACAGTCTGGATGAATACAGTAGATCCTGTATTCTAGCAGCAGAGAGTTGTGTGCAAAAATGCAGAACATAAGTTACATGTGCAAAAAAATGCAGAACACAGTTAAACAGCTATAAATATGACTTTGCAAATATAGCAGCAACAGGACAGAGAATGTGCAGTGTAACAAATGTAATAATTGTATATGCTGTTATATGCTGGACATTAGAATTGCATATCGATATCGTGGATCTGAAATCGAAATAAATGAAAAATGGATCCGAAGCAATCCTGTAATGATTCTGGCCTGAAATGTCACACACTCACACTGTTCGAGGTCGTGTTGTTATCTCTTCCTGTGGAGTTGGAGTGTTGAACAATAAAGGCTACTTTTAGATGCAAATTTTAAATGGAGTGCTTCAGTTAAAACAGCTCATTTTAAGACTGTCTGTACTGTCAGATGCTCAAGGTTTCAGTATCTGTACCAGAATCGGAAAAGAAGTGGTTTCGTTGGGCATGTGTAAGCACCCAGAAAACACACTCAAGCCATAATGTGTACTGGGGTGTTAAAATCAAACAGACTGTGTGTGTGTGTGTGTGTGTGTGTGTGTGTGTGTGTGTGTGTGTGTGTGTGCACTCGTCATCTACATGCACATTTTCAGTGATGAGAAATTTCCTGACTGTGATCAAAATAAGTTTCCCTACCCTATTCTTACCCTAATTTATCACTGTACTGAAAAAGGTTTGAGCTACTTCCTTATTTTTCTGCATGCAGTGTTTCATCTTCCAGAAACAAGAACTTTTTAATGGACGCTATATGGTCTTTTCTCAATTTTGATAACGTTCCTCCTGATTCATGTCTCTCTTAAATGAACAGTAAACAGGGAATGTTAGTCTAAGACCTTGCAATAGGCTGTTAGTCTAAGCCTGGAAAACTCATGGCACGTCTTCCTTTGCTGAGAAACCAGGAGCTCTTTGTCATCTTGCAGGATGTGGCGATTATGGATGTGGTGATGTTATAGACAGGAAGCTGCAGGAAGAACAAGGTTAATGAGGCGGCCCCTGTTTTTCTAACTTGTGCACGAGGGAGTAATATATTGATACTGTAAAGTTCAGTAATAGTCCTCTCTTAGGGATGAAAGCCACATCATTTAAGCATTCAGCATTTTTGGGCCCGTTTTCCTGATTAGGCCTGGTCTTGGACTGAATCACAGTGCCCTTAGCAAACCACAACTGGAATTTTTAATTACAGTGTTTTCTAGGTTAATTTTGGTCATGGACATTGGCCTTTAAAATGTGAATAGCCAAACTAATGCTATTTGTGTTTAATTTGTTAATCTCTTATTTATTCTTGCACACAAATAGTGGTTTTTGTTCTGTTTTGAATTACACTGTCAGCTGGTTGTGGAGTCTTGCACCTTAATCTGACCCTGATCTCCCTTTTCCATGTAAAACAATAGAAAGTTAATGGTTAATTAGTCCTTATTGTAGGCAGTTGCGGAAAGCAGCTGCTTATATTTACTATGCATAAAACTAAATTGTTTCTTTTTTACTTTATTTTACTTCTTTATATTTTAAATATCATACATTATCATAAATGATTGTTTTCAGTAAATATGTTTTTATTTCACTGTTTTACTGGATTTTTAGTAAATTGATAGCAAAAAAATCCTGACAGTTTCATGTTGGTCAGTTTCAGATCCTAAGAATCAGTTTTGACATCACACTCAGAAGTAAATTACAGTCTAGGCTTTTAACTTACAGTAGGCTATATTTGCATGTACGGTCCAAAAAAGTATCTTTACTTAAATATTTTAAAATAAAATGCTTGTTTCAAAATTAAATGGTTGTTTATCTTTATATGAATTTAGTTCATTAAACATGTCGTAATTTTTAAAAAGACCTTATCACTGTGTTGATGCTAATTACTCTTTGCTCCTGTGGCTGCAGGTATCTGCTGGAGCAGGATTTTCCTGGTATGCGGATTGGGCCTGAGCCAACGACGGATGGTTTCATCGCTGTGATGTATGGGGAGAATGAGGGGGTCGTACCTGGTAATGCCCTGGTGGTGGATCCCAAGAAACCCTTCCGCAAACTCAATGCTTTTGGAAATGCTTTCTTGAACAGGTAATAAGGGGTGATTTTTCCACATGTATGTCCAAACTGTCTCAGGTTGGTGTGTTTCCTTCTGTCAAACATCCACATCTTTCTGTTCACCACTGTTCCATGATTGTGATTCAGTTTGACCACTGACTGTGTATTATTGCTTCACAAGTGAAAGTTTTATAAAAACTGAATAGCCCCATTCCCTTTAGACCCATCAGGTAATTCTCAGCAGTGTTAGTGTTCGGGTTAAGATCAGTACCAGGATTAGGTTTAGGACCTGGGTGAGGTTTCGCTTTATGGTTTGGGTTGAGGTTTAGGTTAGCTGAATGTTAATTAAATGTAAGAAAAGGATCTATAAAGCATCTACAGTGGACCAATAAAGCATACAGCACAAAGACATAAATGTCAGTGACATGCCATATTAGTGTTTGTGCAGTATGGTGTAAAATTGTATTATTTTTCCTTTGTTGAGGTCTTAAAAAGGTATTAAAAGCAGTGCTTTTGGTTTAAAAATTGTGAAGCAACCCTGTAAAGATTGAGCATATATTGTCTTTACATTGCTAAACCACTATGCTATCCATTTCAGTGATTTTGAACAAAACAGAAGCGCTAGTTCACTGTATGAGGTCAGCTCATGCACACAAAAAGATGCTTATGCATCATTTGTAATCAAGTGTTATTTTATTATCGGAGTGACTTTATTTTCCCTTTTATCTGCAAATAATATACCGGTTGCTGATATATCATGAGCCCTTTCGTAATTCAGCTCATGACAATTTGCTGTTACTGAGCTGAGTCCAGAAAAACACTCAGCTGTGCAGTGCTTTGTCTTTTGGGAGCTGGATTTGGAAAACTCTATCAGCCTTATTCACACTGGGAATGACAAAAAAGCTATTTAGTCACATCTGCTCCTGAAGAAACATACTGTGAGGGACACTGTGTTCCTATTTGAATATCTAGAGTACAGGAATGGAAATTCACACACTCATAGATTGTAGATGGTGTAACATGACATCTGTTTATGCTGTGGCCAAACCAGACTTTTCCATTGCTGTATATTCTGGTACAGGCAGTGCCTGAGGAAGAGTTTTTAGAAAACCTGTTTGAAATGTGTGTTGACAACACTCTCATTGATTCATATACACTGTGCAATTCAAACAAAAAAGACAAAAACATGGTCTTGAAATTATGCTTTACATGGTTAACAACAGAGGCCAACAATGCTAATGATTGTAATAGCTTTTTAAATAGTTGCTAAAAAGCAAATGGTGCAGTTTGCCTTGTCCATGTAGAAGAATGCAGTATTAATTATGTTCTCTGAGTACACTCCATTGCTTCCTTTCCTCATGACCCTTATGACTTAATATAACTGGCACCACTTTCCATAAACAAGTGAGCTGTGGGAAGTGGCTGGTCACTCCTCTTTTTAAGCGACAGTGGATGTTGTTTGCTGTGTTCTTATTTTTAATGTTTAACTTTAGCATACAGAGTATTTTCCCCCTGTTGTCTGGATATTTATGTACAGGGGAAATGGGTTAGTGCTTCTTTGACAGTCAGAGTTGCAGAGGTCAAAGGCACGCTTGACAGAAAACATCTCCTCTTCTCCAGAGGAACTTCAGACAATACACTTGTTTCCTGTGGACCAGTCCATGCGTCATATGATGGCATATTTTCGTATTTTGGAGCGACAGTGTTTTTTTTTGTTTTTTTTTCCCCTCCTGATCAGCTTAGTTATGTATCATTTTCTAGAGAAGGAAACCTAAGCCAAGTCTTTTTCTGTTTCTTAGTTAGCTCCTCCCAAATATTTTCAGCTGGTAGATGTTGCAGTTCCTGTTTTCTGAAAATCAGCTTTTTTCCTAAAAAAGTGAAGTATTGGAATGCCAACTTCTTTTCAGGTTTTTGTTTTATGAAATGATTTACATAAAACAGTCTCTCACAATAAAATCAGTATATTTCCACTGTCGAAACACTCTCGTATCTTTACAGGAGAAGATGAGAACATTCTTATTGTAACAAGTCATTCTGGAACATATCTATTGGCCTGTTCATCATGGAGTTTTCAAACAGTGTAAATGGCAGTGTTTTTTTTTTCTTAAATAGTGTAGACAAAAGAAAAAACAATGGAGATACAAGGTTTTCTTGTGACTGTGGCAAAATAGCATGAGTTCATTGCATTCATTGCTGGGTCTCTGATCATAGTTATGTGTAAGTAAATTTTCTAAGTGTTTAGAATTGATGTCTAACCCTTAATTTACCTTTAATGCAACTTTAATCTTTTTACTATTTAAGTCTGGGAGTCAGACGCACAAATCTGTAGAATTTAGAAAAATAAATGAAAATTTGAAAATAAAATGTGTGGGGGAAGTGTTCTGCATGAGCAGTTTCACAGGCTACTGACTCAGATGGGTGATTTGCAGTCAACAAACTCCTACAGGTTGTGTACCTGAATATGGTTTGACAACACTCAGTGCGCCTTCTTTTTCTACACCACCAGGTTCATCTGCTCCCAGATGCCCAACCAAGTCCTGCAGAGCATTAGCATCATTGACACGCCAGGCATCCTGTCTGGGGAAAAGCAGCGCATTAGCAGAGGTTAGTTGCTGCAGTGCACAATGTGATGTTATTGACTCTGTCAAGCCACACCAAACCTTCGCATCTTATTGTTGGGTTCAGTTTAGCCAGATAGTTCAGTTGTCTGAGGAGCATGTGACTACACATAGTGCCTGGGAAAAATCAGCTGCCCATGTACAAGAATAGAATCTGCCATCTGCAAATACTGACCATTCTACTCTTGTGGACCTCTCAAGTGTTCTGTTTACTATAGAGCAGCATCATGCTGGTAGGGAAAGGGGTTACTTCAGGTCATTGAGTTCCTAATGTGGTGTGACTGGATGTCACATGACCAGCAAGCTAGTCCGATGATGTTATGTGTGCTTAGCAGAATCCTTCAAAGAGGTGTACAGCTTCAGTATTGTCGAGCTCTGTTCAAATACACTTACACTGCAGTAAACCTCCTGCTGTGTACCGCTCTCATTCTTGACACACACAAACATGTCACATATTGCCATGATGCATATGTAAGACTTTGTAAAATAATCAGACGTGTTTAGGGTGTGATGACATAGATTTACTGAATTAATGTTAATAACAAGCCCTGTATTTTAGGTGTGGTTCACGCTGGAGTGCAGGTCAGCGCACGTTGGCAAGGACGAAGCAGTGTACATTATTCATTTGTCATCACAAACTCAGCGGTCAATAATAGGGAACGTTTGTGCGTGAGAGAGTCTGCGGCTGTAAAATGAAAAACCAGACAACAAAAGGTTCATGTACACAAGCCGAGATCACAGGAACATCACCCGCTTAGCTTAATAACGGCACAAGAACAAGAAGCTACACTACAAAGACATAAAGAAAGTACGGCTTAACCTTTTGTTGGATCATCTAGATGCCACCTCTCAGTTCTGTCTGGTTCAGATGTCATTTTATGTCGAGATCGGGTTCAAAATTTACAGTTGAGTCTTCATAGCCCTCTTCCAGTTTTGAACAAACTGTGAGTTCACCCTACTTTTGTACCTTACCACATTACTCAAGTCTTCTCTCTGACTTTCATGACCTTAAAGTTTACGCTGGCGTGCTACACAAAATATGTTAAACAAGGCCCATGCCCGAGGGAATAAAATGGTAAATAAACAGCAAGTAGATTCAAGAAAGTGTAGTGCAGTAAAATTACTTTTATATTTGTTTTATATTTTTATTAGGGGTGTCGAATTAATGTGTTAATTTTGATCAGTTAATCACAGGGAAAAAAAGCGTGTTAAAAAAATAACGCTGATTAATCGCATGCCGTGATGACTCTTTAATCCGGTCCGGTTCTGGAAAGTTTGTTTAAAAAACGGACAGATGGAACGGTTGCTAGGAGGATCGTTCTCTGTAATTCATGTAATAAGGAATTTTTGTATCATCGGTGTACATCACGTCTAAAATATCGCCTCAATGCAAAGCGTTTAGGAGCTAACCTGGCGGTCTGAGCTAGCACATCCCCTGATCCCAGCGCCAGCAGCCAGCCTCGGCCAGCCACACTCACCCAGGCACTCAGACCTAAACTGAGCAAGTCTACCTGTGACCCACTAATTAACTCCCTGGCAAAATGATCCCTGTTACTAAGTTTATTTTGAGATGCCTTGTATGCATGGGCGCCGGAACCATTATATTAGGGGGAGACGTGTAGTAGTTTGCATAGGTTGGGTTATGACTCGGGCTGCATTCTGGTTGGACTGAAACTTCAGGCCTATTAAAGTGAAGTATTAACGGTTAAGTTCTAATCAAGACAGCCTGCGCTTAACGACTCACTATAACTGCCACGTCTGTGAACGCACTGCTGACAGAATATACATACCTTAAGAATAGGACAGGATTCTTTGCACTTAACGCTGTCCTGAAATTTGACACTGGCTTGCTATTAAAGTTAGTATTTAGAGATTCGCTCGTAACAGTATCAACCAGTCTATTTCTGGGGAGCCGGTGGGTGGCATAGGTGTTTGTATCAGGTTGGTACCTGTCTAACTGTGAAAGTGTCTTGGAATGAAATGAAAGTTAAATTTCAGATTTTTTTTTTTCATGTGATCCAAAAGTCATTTTGTGTCCCACTTTGATGGCTAGTTGTGGAGGCTTGCTGAAACGTATTGCACAATACTTTGCAGCTGTGCTTCAGTGGCCATAATACTTTGGTCATCAGTTTCAATATCAAACACCAGATGCAAGCGTAAGCCTTTGTAAAGAGGCATCATTTCCGTCTCTGTCTTCCATTCTGTGGGCACAGCAGGATGAACACAGCAGCCTGTGCTAAGGGATGTGGCAATCTGTAGTCAGCACTTCTCCCTTTCTGTTCCTCATTTCACAGTTCAGGTTTGATTACCAGAGGGTGACCATCTGCTAGGACTGTTCTCAAATATAAATTATTGTAACTTTTACTCAGAGAAGACATTCTGGCATGCTGGCTTGTGAATTATGCTTCACAGCAACTCCTGATCTATATGTTTTAAAGGATCACCTATAAAATACACAGATGTCGTGGCTCTTATGTATCAGACTGTGATCTAGGAACTAGTCTAGGATCAAACTCAGTAAAAGAAGTAATTTCTTGTCAAAGTATTCACCTCAAGATTTAATCACCACAGCTCACTTGTTTCTGTATCATTTTGTAATCGTCTGATATTTAGTTCATCATTCTGCACACATCTGCAACTAAACCAGTGTTGCATTACTTAAATATTGATTCTAAACTTCTGAGTAGTAGTAAATAAATTTTTTTTGTACATCCGTAAATCCATCCGTATGTTCATGCAGCCCTTACAGGTATAATGCATGTTTCTTGGGGCATCACAGCTGGGAGCATGGTGGTTCTGACTAAAGACACAAAAACTTTGCTTAATTTGAGGAAGGGGACCCACAAAGACTACATTTGTACAGAGCTCGGAAATTTGTGCAACATCCCTGTATAAATACAGAAGGACTTGATCATTGTTAGTAATTCTTGTACTGCAGACCTATATAAAATCCTTCAGAATTTGTGCTAAAAGGCAGTATAATATAAAAATTGTATCACTTTTGACTGGGAAGTTTGTTAATGAATTAAACACAACGTTATAGTTCACTCAACTCAAAACTGCTAGCAGGGAAACTGATTGTGGTTGTTCGGGTCTTTTCTTATTGCAGAACTTCTGTTCTTGCAGCGTCTGAGATGCATCTTCATGTGGTAGATCAGATCTCAAAGAGGCCTTACCACCCATAGTGTGATTTTATTGGCCACTTTACTTATATATTTATGTCCCCACCACTTTTTGAAAGATCTGTACATTTCA
This sequence comes from Brycinus macrolepidotus, assembly GCA_037974445.1. NCBI lineage: Eukaryota > Metazoa > Chordata > Actinopteri > Characiformes > Alestidae > Brycinus > Brycinus macrolepidotus. The sequence continues at coordinate 40,783,561 of JBBPCZ010000001.1, read as the reverse complement.
TTCCCAGCATTTTTTCTACTTTTTTTTTTTTAAACAGAATAAATACAAATAACATTATACAGTAAATAATGATTTTATGTACACTATTTCCTGCGGTGGTCTGGCGCTCCGCCCAGGGTGAGTCCCTGCCTCATGCCCGTAGACCGGGATAGGCTCCGGGTACCCACGACCCTAGTAAGGAATAAGCGGTTGCAGAAAATAAATGAATGAACAGTACATCAGTGTGTTCTTGGTGGAAGCCCAGTATTACTTGTAGTTTCCATCAGAAAACTGGTTTGACTCAATCAGTCCTTCATCAAATTAAATCAGGTGAGCTGCTGATGGTATTTCACTAATCCAAGTAACGGCTGGAGGCGTCAAGGACATATCTGGAACCAAACCTGTGTTCTCCTTACCAGCCCACAAAATATCAACCACTTTTTAAAAAACAAAACAAATCTTGATAGTTCTTACTGCTTTCATGTTTGTTTGCATTTATTCTAATGTTAATTTTGCTAGCAGAATGACACGTTATCACACACTGAGATTTGCATAGGTGCCTAAGACATTTGCACAGTACTGTATGTTGTCAGTATATTAGTCTCACATTCATAATGAACATTTAAAATATTTTATTGAATATATTCATAATGAGTGTCCATGTATCAAAGCTGTAAATTTTGTTCTCCCAGCCCAGAGCGACATGTAAAGTTGGCCAGGCACCAGATTTTCAGCTTGACCATCTCAAACCCACAGCCCAACTTCAAGGTTATTAACTAGCTCAGTTAAATTTGGAGTCTGTGAAGTAAGGTACATACAGAGTCAGAGCCAGAACCTAATAAAGGAGTTGCAAATTGTGCTTGGACATGTGACCAAGTTTTATCTTGAAACTTCAGCGCTACAGCAGAGGGTTGGCACAGGCTGGTGCAGTTCAAATGTTAAAACATGCGCCCCTGGAGCTGAAGGACAACGTTTCATGGGCGTTCCACATCTGTTCCTGTTTTAGCCCCTTCAGCTGCAGCTGTGTTCCCCCAACAATTGCTTTCAAGTTCCACCGATGATGCATTGCTTACCGGATGAAGTCAGCTTGATGATTTAAATGCTCAGTATTACTTGTCACATATCACTGTGTGGATATATATTTTTTTTGATATTGCCTTTTTTTTAAAGAGTCAGTTTCCCCTGATTGTTTACCACAGAACAGGTTTAATGGTTCCCATGCTCCAAAAACCAAGCTCCTTCTTTTGCAAGGCTTTGGCAGCATTTCCTAACATTTCTGTAATGATGTGTAATCCATACTATTGTTCTTCACATACACTGAATTGCTTGTAGTGGTCCAGCAGCAGTTAGTTTTGAATGAACATTCTTGTTTATTGTGAGTAGTTTTGCCTGAGGGCCATCGTATTTATATTGGATGTTAGAAACTAGAAGTGATACACCATCTGAAAACACTCTGGCCCAAAATCTTCCCTCCCTCTGAACTGAACCCCTCTTCTCCCTGCAAGAAGTTATGTGATTGGCATTATTTACAACTTGCTGAAAAACTGTATTATTGTTAGTAGTTTGACTGTGGCATCACAAGCATTTCAAGTTACCAATGGCAGTACTTCTCGAATTAGTCCAGTGAATTGTTGTTGGGGTAAATTGGGCCAAATATTCACCTAGCTAGCTTTGTTTGTCAATAAATATTTCTAGTCGGGATAGTTAAATTGGTTAATTATGTTAGGTTGGAAGCTGAGTTTTTAGTAGCCAGAGAGGTGGCAAAATCTAAAATATACTTAAATGGCTTAGTGCTGCTCAGAGGTGAACCATTTTTTTGTTTACACTGTATAGCCTCTACCACTAATCTACTAAAAGTAACATGGAAGTAGAAATCATCCCCCTCTGACAAAATCTCTGTTGCGTTCCTATTTAAGATTATTAAGACCAGCTGCACAATACCTAATCAGGTGTTTCTGCAGCACTGCATTGAATTGTATTGAAATGCACCATCCAGCATACACCATGTATTTAATTATTGCAAAAACAACAAATAATTAGGAGCAATAAAACATTATTTCTCAAATTAAATGCGTTTTTTTTCTCTTTCTCCTGTTTGTGTTAGCTTATACAGAGTCTGAATAATATCCATGGCCTGGTACTATATGCATGCTCAAAGCTACAGACAAATGTAACCGTGGTCATTTCTCACTATATGTCCATAGCATATTTCAGTGATTACTAGGGTTGATCACTGATCACTACTGAAATTGCAGTTTGTATAACTATAGTTTTCCAATCACAATAATATCACAGATCTTTTAAAGGCAACCAAATACCCAAGTGCTATGCATGGCAATACAACCATAACTAACTTCTAGTCTGGCACAATGTGTTCAACATCCATACTTCAAGCCGGATGAGGTAACTATGCTGTTACCTTGGCCAAAAAAATCAGCCCTAGTGATTACCAACCCTGGGGTGGGGATTCCCTCTTGTCCTGCAAACATTGGTGTTTTCTTACTCCCAACACATCTGGTGCAACTAATTTGTTAATTAACAAGCTTATCCTGAGTTAAAGTGGGTAAAACATTGTGACATGGCATGGAGTATTCCAGGACCAGGAATGGAAACCTGTACTAATCGCCAAAAAAAAAATAAATTACAATGTGTACACACTGAAATTTGTGATACATTGAATTGACCTGATCAACACAGATAAATATATTACATAAACATAATTATTTGCCAAAGTAGATAAGCCTAAAGGCAAAATGGTGCTTATGTAATATGTTTTATTCTTTTGGGAATAATGTACACCAGGAATGCACAAGTTCAGTCCTGGTGATCTAATTCCCTAATATAACACTTTGTGAGCTTCTGAATATTATACCTAGGCATGTTGAAACCAAATTCTCCAATGTGCTAGATCACAGTGTTGAATATACACATTTGAAATAACCAAATACAATGTTCAATTTTTTTCCAGCGCATATAAGAGAGTGCTTTTTTAACATCTCTCCTTTCTCCTGTGAAGGCTATGACTTCTCTGAAGTCCTCCGCTGGTTTGGTGAGCGTGTGGATCGCATCATACTTCTCTTCGATGCCCATAAGTTGGACATCTCTGACGAATTCTCTGAGGCTATCAAGGCCTTCCGTGGCCAGGATGATAAGATCCGTGTAGTCTTAAACAAGGCAGACCAGGTTGACACACAACAGCTGATGCGGGTCTATGGGGCCCTGATGTGGTCCCTAGGCAAAGTGATCAACACACCAGAAGTGGTAAGGGTCTATCTGGGCTCCTTCTGGGCCAAGCCACTGCAGAACACCGACAACCGCCGGCTGTTTGAGGCTGAGGCACAGGACCTCTTCCGAGACATCCAGGCCCTACCACGGAACGCCGCCCTGCGCAAGCTCAATGACCTCATCAAAAGAGCTAGACTGGCCAAGGTCAGCATGCTTCGTTAGCTGCAATGCTTTGCTGTATAGTTTGTGAGTGACACTGATTTCTGTACCAGTGGGTGTGTAGTACCCCTGCCCTGCATGTTTTATTTTGACCTTGTTCTGACACACTAACCAACTAATAAGCACTCTTATCCTGAGCTGGTGTAGTAGAAGAGGAAAAACACAAAAATGTGCGGGGCAGGAGTACTCTAGGAGATCCACTGCTATATACCATATATTATCAATAAATTTAACATGAACATTAACATTAGTTACAAAACTTGGTGATTTGCAGTACTGTTCCACATGGTCATGCCATAAAATGTGACAAAATGCTTATTATGTTCTTTAATTTGGATCATCGTAAAAAAAAAAAAAAAATACTGGCTAATGAATAACCAGAATACTTATCAGGCCAAATGCCCATATCAGATAACATTGCCCTCTCTTGCTGTGTGTCATAGCTGTTATGTCTTGCGTTTGACCACAGTTCAGCTAGTGTTGTTTTTGGCTCGACTACAATATGCATACCCCCTCCCTCTCAACATGCTGCCTGGATGTGCCAAACACAGCATTTGAGCCATTCCAAAAAATCCATTTACGGAGCTGCCGCCCAGAGCACCTCTTATCTTTTCCGCAGTGTTTCCCCAATCCTGCCCAACAAACAGGAATCCTGGAGCTCTTTGCATTCCTTCCTACCGTATGTAAGCTATGTTATGCGGACTGTTCCATCCCTGAAAGGATCTGGTGCAGCCCCTTTCCCTGGTACAAGGAATGCTTATGACGTGTGCTATCAGAGTGCTACTTTCCACCCTCATCTGCACTGCCACTCATTATGTTTACACCTTGCTGACCTGCCACTGGACCGTGGCCATCCATGGAAGGAACAAACATGGAAAAATATTGGCTTTATTTTAGTCTCTCCTTGAAGCATACTTCCTCTTTATTAAGGAAAAAGGTGTGTAAACACAGACTGTTGACCATTCCCTTGGAAAGGGGCAGCCTGAAGGCAGACCCCAGATTATGTAACAGACTTGGTGAAGCATGAGGTGAAGACCTTTTTGAGCATACAACAAAAGTGATCTCCATCAGTCACAGAGATGGACAGCTTCCTGGTGATAAAATAGTAAAGTCTACAAAAAGAATAGTTCCTGGGTATAGCTGATACCTCAAATTTATCAGGATTGGACAAAACATAGTGTTGTATGTTCCAAGATTAAATTATTTCCATTTCAAACACTACATGTATTTATAGTTGAACGATTCATAAAGGGTTCATAAATATAGGATCACCAAGTGCTTGAACTAACACTAATCCTGCTGTATTGTCTTTATGCTTGTAGGTACATGCTTACATCATTAGTTATTTGAAAAAAGAGATGCCTTCTCTGTTTGGAAAGGAGAAGAAAAAGGAGGAGCTGATCGCTCGCTTGCCTGAGATTTACCAGATGCTGCAGAGGGAGCACCATATTTCTCCTGGAGATTTCCCAAGTGTCAACAAGATGCAGGTAAACCCTGTAATCAGTCTCTAATATAAGTTGTTGTTCAATTACTTGTCATGCCCTGATTAGGTTTCCTGTCCTCACAATGGATTGATTTCAAATTTGTAAACAAAATCTGGAACTGTGACCAAACTCGACAGATGTATAGTAAAATTTGGTGTGCTCCTATATTTAGTTTATATTTGTTTGCCCATATAACATCCATATAACAAACAACATTTTGATCTTAAGAACATTTCTTTGTTCTTTGCACAGAAAAAAAACTATTGTTAAAAAGTGAAATGCACACAATGTACTGCTCTGGCTAGTGGTGAAAAAATTCCATTACAAGTTATCTACAGTCCCTATGTTGCATATCCCCATCACAAATGGATGCACAGAGCCACAAACAGAAAAGTATATGTGTACAATAGGGTAAGATGTCTAAGTGTTTGTCAGTCAGCCAACAGCTCTTTGCATCATATACAAAAACTAAAAAAGGTTTGTCCTGCCACGGTTACCTCAGTAATGTTTGCAGTGATAATATTCCAGTAAACATACCTCACTTTTTATTGAAAATGAAGCCAAACAGATTTAGTAAGCTAAATTATTAAGCTATTAACAGCAAACCAAGCTCTAAGCAAACTTGCAAGATTTAATTGCCATAATCATAAGCTATGCTGTCAGACATGTATAAGTAGCCTCTGTTTAAAATATTTTGTTTGAATATGGCTGCGAATAAACATGGATGTCACTGTCTAGAATTGATTCCTAAGTTTTGGAGTCCACTCTCAATTCCCAGATGCCTGGAACTGGGGAACCAAGTCTTGCTCAGACTTGTGGTCAGCAATTCCCAACCACAAAACTGAATAAAAAGCATAAAAATGTCAGTATGCTGCAGCTTATCATTTGTAATTCATACTTCTTTTCTTTATAAATAATACAAAGTTTCCAGGTAATTGTGATCTTGATCACTGATTGACAACAAAATGGCTGTTGATAAATTCATTAAGAGAATCATTTTTACACAGTGGCCATTGTCTATATACCTGTGCTTGACACAAGGCAGATCATTGGTGCTGACACCTTAATGAATCCTTGGGCTACTCAGCTTCAGAAATCTGGAAGAATGCTATAGAACCTGGAACAGGTTTAGCAGAATGCATTGTGAAACAGTATGCAATTTGCAGTGTGGTTCGATCCCAGAGGAGAACAGGAGACAGCCCTGTTATTGTGTACAGAGCGGTAAGACCACCCATTATAGTCTCATTTTAGGATGTCTTCACAGCAATAGGCCTGGCAGAGGTTAGGCCCATGTCATTTACTGTGGTGCAGAAAACACTTAAAATATGAATCAAGGATTGTAATCGTAAGAGTTCCATTTTTACCAAAGGGAAAACGGTGCAGAGAAATTATTTTCACTCTACTGAGAGTGTAGACTTTGTGTATTATTTTGAAAATGAGAACCTCTATATACATTTCTTTGCTACCAAGAAATAGAAGAGACTAGAAGGAGACTGAGTGTATGTGCGTAATGGTCCCTTAAAACTGGAGAGCTTTCAGGTAGCACTCACAAGATACAGAGTGTGCTCTAAATAGATTTACCTTCAAAGGCCAGGATTGATTATCGTTTGTCCAGTCTCAGATATCTCTAAAAAAAGAAACCAATTCATTGCTTGTTATTTTGTTCTTTTGTCTCCTTCACATATATTAGCATTTAGAATCGCAAAGCAGGAACAAACATCAGGAACTTACATGAAACTTCAATGTGTAATATTACTTTATTCAGGTGTTGACTCTCTTACATCTGTCAAAACAGGAACAGCTCATGCACTATGACTTCAGCAAGTTCCCCTCCCTGAAAGTAAAGCTGATTGAATCAGTGGACAAGATGCTAAGCAACAAGATTTCAGGGCTGATGACCATGATCCGGGAGGAAGAGGGCAAACAGCCACCTCAGATGGTGACTGGCGGGGCATTTGAGGGCTCTGAAGACGGACCATTCGGCCACGGATATGGCGAAGGCATTAGTGCTGGAGCTGATGCTGAGGACTGGATTGTGAGCCGTGATAAGCCACGCTATGATGAGATCTTCTACACCCTCATGCCCATCAATGGCAAGGTGACCGGTGTCAATGCCAAGAAGGAGATGATGAACTCACGCCTGCCCAACACTGTGCTTGGAAAGATCTGGAAGCTGGCCGACTGTGACAAAGATGGCATGCTGGACGATGAGGAGTTCGCTCTGGCTCAGCACCTCATTAAGATCAAGCTGGAGGGTTTTGAGCTGCCCTCAGAGCTGCCACCACACCTGGTGCCCCCAGCTCACAGAAAGAACCCCACCGCAGACATCCTGTACAACCACCAGGAGGACTGAGAAATTAGTGTGCACACTCCAAACGTAGCTGGTCATATGGAAGTATCAGCCAGCACTGAAGCTCTAGCCTTAAAGGTGTACTTTAACCAAAAATGCTTATGTGACTAGCAGTGACTTGGTGCTGCCAGCTAACATAATTTTGCTCTTTAATGACACCGTTTAGGGCAGAATTGAAGAAACAGCTCAACACATAATTTAATATGATTTGTACAGTGAAGACAGTTTAAAAGGCTTTATATTCCCTAGGCACTAGATGGAATTGGTGGTCACATAAGACAGTTTCTTTGACACAGTGGCTATAATGTAACTTAAAATTTTTTAGTAATAATCAGTTACAGTAGGAGATGGGGCATGTTGTCCAATACTGATTAAATAAGTTTTTATTTGATACGTGTGCACTATGAATATGTCTCCTTAGTTCTACACCCTAAAGCACTATGTGAGACCATTGTGCAGCCACTCATACTTTTCATGCAACTTTTTCTCAAATGCAGCAATTTCCAAACCTAACCTTACCTAAAGTTGCCAAGTCACATAAGCACCATTTACAACTTACATTGGGCAGTTACACAAATCCACAAGGAATGTTAACCAGTAACGACTGCCATATTAAAGCATGGATTTGTGTGGGGTGCCCTTGTGAACAAAATAAGCCTTAATCAGTGTTTTACTGTATGTGTAGGTGATGTGGATAATGTGTATCAAATGAACCAGGTTTAGAATGTGTTTCTCTAATAACTTTTTTAGCTTTTTTTTTTAACAGTAAAATGGTTTACTATTCAGTGCAACAGCTGTGTTCCTCCAGAGTTATCATATGCATACTAAATAACATTGAGATCCAAATGTCATAATGTAACTATTATTTTTGGTAGTCATCTGCCCATACTAACGTCATACCAATATTGTACATCATTTGGACATCTCAAGGTTTAATGTGCCTAATGAATATATTGTCACATTTTGGAAATACAAGGTTTTGTTCCAACAGTGACTATAAATAATGTTTAGGTCATATTTAAATACAAATGAAAGACATCTCAGTGAGACTTCAATATCGTAATGATGTTAAGGTTAATGAACTGTTACTACTAGACTTTAGCTAATGGCTGTTAAAGAGTTTTACGTGCCTATGAGGTGTTTTGCTTTAGCACTGTTCCGAAATACTTTTTTGTGCTCAGTAACTGATGCATGAGTAAATGCAAAAGTTTGGGCATACGTAGTAAAGTGACGTTATTTTGATGTTTTTTGTGAATTTTTTGAAAAATTAACAAAAAACATCAATTAAAATTAACATTAAAAAATTAAAATTTTTGAAAGTAAATACACATCCCCTACACATAGTACACTTGTGTTCAATTAATGGCAAATTACTGTTTATTTTGCTAAAATTAACATATTTGGGCAGAAAAAAACAGAATATAACTTGATTGCAGGTGTTCAAACTTTTGCATAAGACTGTATAAATGATAATAATTAATATAAATGGTAATATTTGAACGTGGAATATGCACACAATTTCTGTTTGTTCTTTGTACTTTTTTTGAAATATGTAGTACATGGATATTACCTTGGGCATTTGTGTTTTCAATATGTTGCCTACGCCTTATATTTATACTACACTTGATCCGGAATTTTACTGTTTTATGACAGAAGATTGAACAGCTTATGCACTATTGTAGAAATAGAAAACTAACTACCCCGAGTTTATTACAAAGGTTATCAAAAATAGATCCTTATGTTTTCATGTAAATCCTGCTTGGCCACTACTTCACAGAAAAAGATTTCCAAGTTAATTATGACACTATCATGTCTCTTGATATAAAAATAATTATGATTTAGCCTATTTGCTGGCTAGCAGAATCTTCAGTTTGCTGCACCGTGCTATGTATAGGACAAAGGACAAGTTGTAGAATTATAATTGATATGTACAATGCTATGTAAGAACTTTTTCCAAAGACATATTCTACAGTAGCTGTTGAATATTATCTTAACACATAGATTGGCAGCACAATTTCATTTACCTTGTCAGCTAAGAAAGCCTCAATATGTTACATTTTGCGTCATTCCTTCCAGTGTTATGTCATACCAGACACTAGATACATATTGCTGTGGAGTTATTAAAGTTAAAGTTAGTTCCTCAATTCTGCAATGTCGGTTTTGCAGAACATACTACTTATTGTAAATATTGTATGGTGACAGTATTTTTGAAGACGTTTGGCCTTCAAAAGGGATGGATGCTTTTCTTTATTAGCTGTGTTTATGATTAGAAGTGCTCTTTGAAGACACTAAAAGAACTTGGGATCCCAACTATTAGGTTGAACTGGAACATTTTCATTTGAATCTTGATGTATATAATATCCCATATGATCATTAAATGACTAAATACTTGTCTCGTGGGCACAGTGCATTATTACTTATTATTACTTAAATGATACAGTGCAGATCATGACACAGTGATCTGCCTTTGGTTATCGTTGATTTGTCATCATTTTGTTCAGCAGGGTGCAATTAATTTTGATTAAGATTAAAAGATTCATTTTAGGTGTTAGATTGGGACTTGTAGTGGTTATTGTGTAGTTATTCCTGGCTATATTAAAAATCAGACCTATTGTAAGTCTTCTTGAACAAATACCATTTTTATGATGGTCTTTTGATTTAAAGTACTTCTTCTGTAATGTGAACAAGTTTTCTTTGTTTTCTTTAACAAATCTCTAAAACACCAACACATTTTTTGAGATCTGGCTGTTAATGCATAATATTTAAAGAAGTAACACTTCAGTACACCCTTTTACATGAAACAAAGTAATACAGATATTAAATAATATTTAAAACACTTATGCTGATCATTTTGTTCTTTATGTTTGGAAAGATTAAAATATATTAGCATGACCTCCCCTTGTCTCCATTTAGCATTTAGAAAGCTATCATTTCAGCTGTTTCCTTAAAAGTGTACGCAGCTGAATTACTTGCAGTAATAAATATGAAGCAACCTTTATGCGTTTCTCATTACACAGTCAGGTGAGAGATAGTTGCCCTTCCTGTCAATCTGCTACTTATTACGGATTCAAAGTTCAATTCACCGCTTTACTTATCAACCTTGAAGGAGCTCTCTTCAGACGGGTTAAAAATGACGAATATCTCCGCATCAACACCAGCGTTTGCTTAGACTCAAGACTTAGAAGAGGACTTTGTGAAGGTTTGTGACAATATCGGATCAAAATTTGACTGCTCTTGAAGGAATTAAGTAATCAGTAATCAGGGACTTTACTAGGACAAGGGGGGCTTAGCCCCCAGGGTTGTAGGAAGGAATTAGCGCGTATAGAGGGCTGAAAATTTTTCACCAAACCT